>NBIL01012324.1:0-13355 GCA_002752925.1 Viola pubescens var. scabriuscula
TTCATGAAAATAAAATACATATAAAATAGTCTTGAATTATTTGTTTATTACGTGAATACTACAAATACGAACATTAAAAACAAACTTAATTTAACTTGTTACTTCTTTATATTCTAACAATATTATAATTAGCTCACAATTGACTTGCAATATCTTCTCTAACCGCATTTATATGTTGTTGTTGGGGCATATCCACTTGAATACTTTCTTGCGTCACATTAGCTTCGTCCTCGTTAAAATTTTGCTGACCTTCTGTACCATGTTCTGTGAATAGTTGATCAGCTCTATCTTCCATTGGAATAAAGTTGTGTAGTGCACAACAAGCTAGAGGTATTTTCCTTCGACGACGAAGAGGATAATTTGGAATAGACTTTAAGATTGAAAATCTAGTCTTTAGAACGCCAAAGTCCTTTTAATCACATTTCTCAATGACGAATGTCTGTAGTTAAACAATGCATATTTGCTTGTTATCCTTCCTCGTCCATGAAAATCATTTAAATGATATCGTTCACTACGATATCGAGCTAAAAATATGATTAAGTATGACGTGTGTTATTCGACGTTTTACTACTCCCCTTTTTATTTTTATCTTGCTACTAGAAATGGTATGAGTTTTTAGGTGAATAAATTATGGTAAAATATCACACGTCATACTTAATTATTTTCATATTATCTAGTATTATTTAAATTTTTTTATTTATTTTAAATTATTAGTTATTCATAAGAATTTAGTTAGGAGTATTGTTAATTAAGACAATTGGAACATTATGATCAATTACTAGGATTAATTTATAGATAAATATCAATTATGAAGTATTTTTAACACAATTTTTGAGTTATTTTAATGATTCAATCTACATATTAATTATCAAAATTACGAGGATAAATATGTTTAAAATAATATTATTTATTTTTGAGATTAACAAGATGTCAGAAAATTTATGGACCGGTTGAGTTTTTCAAAACAACATGTCAGAAAAATTTTCAAAAGTAAACGGCCTAAATAATACTAATAATTATTAGAGTTTTTTTTTTTTATCTAGAAAAATATATGTGTTATAAGAAAAAGAAAAAAAATGCAATAACTTCTCAATTTAATGATATGTGTGTTAAGAAAAAGAAAATAAGAGCAATTTATTTTCTGGAAAAATAATTTTAGATAAATATGGTGTTTTTTGAGTGCATAAATTTAGTTTTTTTTTTTTGGGAGGATGAAAATTTTCACTAGACGAGGAGGCAAAATATGGAAGTGCTCAGTCTCTGCAGCTCTGCTCCCCTGAAGCCTGCAGAAGGTTTACACTGAAGTTGAAGGGGGCCATACCGCCATAGGCCATAAGCGGTCGCTCGCGGTCTTTCAAAACAAGAACATGCAGCTGTTGAAGATTCACTCTCGCTTCCTGTGCTCTCTGCCTCTTTCTTCAAAGCCATCCACTCTCCATAACGTTCCTCTTTCTCACCCTAAAGGTTTCTCTTATCTTTCTTTTCCCACTCATGCTTGTACATTTCTATTGTGTTCGGATACCAATTCTCTTCTCTCTGTTATTTTTTGTTGTTGTGCGTGGCTTGCATTGTTAATCTGAATTCGGAACTGGGTTTGTCTTCAATTTTAGTTTTCGAGTCATTTATCTTTTCTGTTTAAGTATAATTGTTAATGCCGCTTTCATGAAAAGAAATAATGGTAATGCTTTTCTTCTGCTTCATTTGTCAAATAAGTTCTTGAATGTTTCAAAATGTCCATTTCTACCATGTGAATATGAATTTCTCTTTGTTTGAATTTGATTTGATTGACGAGAGTTGTTGGGTGCTTAGTAATTTTTGTTAATGTGTCAACAATGGAACTGCATTTTTCACTGAGGACAGCCAGAACTGTGGGACACTATTTCTAGTCGGCACAGTACAGTAGAATTTGCTAAGTAGTAGTTTTTTCTTCTTCTTCAGAAAACCAGTTTTGTAGCTTAGAATGCTTTTATTGTTCTCTTTTTGACATGCAAATTGTACACCACTGCCATACATCTTCATTGTTGTACCATGCACGACCGTGTCACACTTGTGGGGTTCAACCTTTTGGCTTTAAAGTGTATGTATTGAATTGGAGAAATTCATACTTACTGCTGACTATTTGCTTACAATTTCTAAACATTATTGCCTTGATTTTGATTTGGTAGGTGTTGCAAAAGTTGTGTTGAAAAAGGGGAAAACACAGCTTTTTAAGGATGGAAGCCCAATGGTATATAGTGGAGCAGTTGATAGAATAATTGGCAGACCACCACCCAAAACTGGAGATATTGTGGTGGTAGCTGATGGGACAGAGAAACCTATTGGATGGGGTTTGTACAATTCAGTTTCAATGTTCTGTGTTCGGCTCATGCAACTAGAAGATGAAGCAACAAGGTGTGTTAAATATGTTCCTAGCATTATTTTATTCTATGGAATGCTATTAATGTCATTCATTCTTCTGGCCAGGGATCCTTCTTGTGCTATGAACATGGAGAGACTGCTTGAAACCAGAATTCATGCAGCTGTCGAACTACGTAAGAGGTTGGGTCTACCCTCAGCCCACACAAATGCTTATCGCCTCGTCAATAGTGAAGGAGACAGGTGTGCTATCATGTATACTCAATTGATATATGCTAAAGCTTTTATACACAAAAGTTCTTTTTTTTTCTGTTTTTTTCTCTTATAATTTTTATTTCAGAAGAAAGGAGGCTTCATTATTTAGTAGAGTAGCTTCATTATTGGTGGGAACTGTTCATTCAGTTTGTTTGGTTGGATGACGAATTTTAGACTCAGCCAAACAGATTTTACTTGAAAAAATGCAGCCCACTGAACCAATTTATATTCATAAGCACCTCCAGATCCATTCTTAAAACAATGCTTCTGATCACCTGAATTTATACTTCTAGGTTCTAAAGAGATCAAAGCAAAGTAGTTAATTTTCATTTCTTATTGTTTTCTTCTTCTTTTTTGTTTTTTTATTTCCTATTGTTTTCAGGTCAACCAAAAAGAAATATAGTTCCTAAAGTAAGCAAAAAATGTTGCACAGTCGAAAGAGATTATCTCTGTTGAGTTTCAAATGTTCAATGTGTGAATAAACTCACATGCAGACATGCACCCTAGTATCTTTAACTCAACTATTGTTCTCGTTGGAAAAAAACTTACCATCTCGTTGGCAACAATTTCTAAAGGAATTCCATGTTCATAAGTAGGGTGCAAATGAGCCAAGCGGCTCATAAGCCACTCACAGTTCAGTTTTAAGAATGCTCTTTTGAGCTCTAAGTATGCCTCTTGAGAGTTCTGTTTAATATCTTCTATGTTCTAGATTATTTGTAGTTAGTCGAATTCCCTATTATATCATTATACAATACACCTTGGGACTATGATCTGATGGTGTAATTGTTTTCATGAACCAGTCCTTAATTTCATGTCCTGTTTTTGTTAACACTTTGCTATGCACACTTCTTCACTTATTTGCAAAATGCATGTATTGCGTCCATGCAGATTGTCCGGACTAATTGTTGATGTCTTTGGGGATTCAGCTGTAGTAGCATCCTCTGCTGCATGGGTTGAGAAGTACAAACCAGAAGTAGAGGCTTGTATTAGTCAAATCGACGGAATTCATCATATAAACTGGAGACCATCTCTTGAGGTTCTTAAAGAAGAAGGAATTGATGTGCCAGTTTTGAAAGAAATGCATCCTCCAACCTGTCCTGAAAGAACAAAGGTAGAGTATGACTTGAAATAGTTGTGTATCGCATATGTTTATCAGTTCTCTTGTGTAAGCTCTTTCACCTAGAATGATTCAAAGCATTACAGAGGCCAAGTGATGCAGCATTAAAAGTATCCTCTCGAATATTCCTGAAAGAGCGAAAGTTGAATGTACCTCAAAATGCTGCATGTACATGTCCTTATTAGTTCTCTTATGTAATCTCCTTTGTCCAGAGTTTTTCAAATATCTGGAAAGGCCAATTGATCTGCTTAGTAGTTCTGTTATTAGTTTGGATTTGCCTGATTGGAAGTTAATGCAATTGGTTGTTTTGGTTATGAGCATGTCACTAGGGATTCCATGACTGTTCACAAATAATAGTTTACAATCAAAACAACATCTAACTCATTAGATTGTCTAGGTATAATTCCATAGTTGACCTTTCTGGAAACTTGAATGTGACTATGAATGAAGGAAAATAATTAATAGCACGTAATGTGAGTAGTAAGTGCATTTCTGCCACTTTGCATGCATTCTAGAAATCAAGGACTGCCAATTCCTAGCATGTGCTAGGAAACTTCCAGCTAAGATCTATAGTCTTGTTTGATGAACTAATATGTTACTCTTGTACTACATGCATATAAATAATATAACCTAATTTCCTATGCGCAATTATGTTAGGCATTTCTTCTTTCAAAGCTGTTTGTGGTTTGAATGTACGCAACCATAAGGATCTGATGTCATACAATGATTTCTGTGAATCAGATTATGGAAAACGGGATTTCTTATGCTGTTTCAGTACTGGGCCAAAAGACTGGATTTTATGCTGATCAGCGTGAAAATCGCCACTTCATATATACAATTTCAGATGGTCAAAAGGTTCTTGACATTTGCTGCTACAGTGGTGGTTTTGCTCTTAATGCTGCACATGGAGGGGCAATAGATGTCACAGGTATAATTTAACTGCTGAACATTCAATACCTTACAGTATTTGATTTTGGACTTTAAGTTGTTCAGTGCTATACGTTTCTTTTTTCTTTTTCTAATTTAGTTTTCAAGTTTTCACTTATTTATTAAGGAATCAAGTAGAGTGTATTTTCTGTTTGAATTGAATCAAAGAAAATCTTCAATTTCCTCTATGATGAAATTCCATGCAAAACTGTCTGCAACTTTTTCTTTTTTCCTCCAAAAAAGGTGTACAAGATTTGTGAAATTTTACAGAAAGTTAAAATGAACAAATCTGGAGTTCCTGAAGTAACAAGATCTTTTAAGTGAGTGTCAAAATGGTCAAAATTTGGACCAATGCAGTTTCTGTTGAAGGAAAATTGATGTGTAGTACAGGCATAAAAAATCACCATGACCAAGCTTACTGATTAGCCCTTGCAATACCGAACTCACCTCTGAGTTTATTCTTTATCAGTTTTTTTATATAATTTGCAAGTACAACAGTGTTAACTTGAAACATACAAGAATTTAGCCGGTGAGACGTAACCTGGATGCAGCTTTGGAAAAGAGAATTTTTCAGTTAAATACACATAATAATTTCTCTTTTATTATGTAGGTTGAATTACTGTGTTATTGCTCATGACGTTTGGGATTAATTTGCTACTGTCATGCTAGGCTAAACTCGTTTACTTGGTCAATTAAGCTTTTCAAAGCCACTTCTGTAAATATCATTTGTTTTTTATATGCACCTCTGGATCAGAATGACAGATATTTTCTCATTGATTATGATTAGGTTAAGCCTTAAACCTCTTTATTTAATTATTTCTTCTGCCATTATGCTTCTTTGCTCTTAACAAAATGCAACTAATAAGGTGCCTAATTTGCAGAACTAAGTTTAAAGTCGATCCATTCCCATCTTAATGAACTTTCCCTTGAGTCATCCTGTCTCTCTGGCCTAGTTCTGCCAATAGTTGTGGATTATTCCTCATCATGATAGCCCAAACTCAAGCCAACATCTTTCTCCCTTTGTTACAATCCTTGTGCCACCATTGCTTCTACTTGACTGCCATTTCTTAAATGCCACTGCTCCAATGGATGTTTGCTTTATATGCCATTGATTACTTAGACGCTCCAATTGAATTAGGTTTTCTTCTTGTGTGGTCTCAAGGAACCCACTGCATTTGTGCGGATTATTGTTCTTGAAGAGCATAAGAGAATACTTGTGATTTGACAAGGTTGGGTAGATAGGCTTAGTTGTAGCAACTTACAAAGAAACATCACTTTGATTATTTCCCTGGTTCAAGTTCATAATTAAGATTCTTATGCCTGCACAGATCTTTTGGTTGATTACTCTTGCAGACTACGTGTGTTTATTATCTTAATTTTGATCACAATTCCTGGCAAACTTGGTCACTTGTGATTGGAAACAAGGTTGGAATCAGGAAAGGTGAAGATGAAGATCCCAGTGGATGTTTGCATGCCTAGCAGTTGTTAAGCAAAAGGCCTCAATGAATTTGTGATCACTGGGTAGTAGTTGTTCAGCTGTCATCTCGTATTAACCGAAATTCATGTGATTTGGTTTTACATCTTGGCTAATGTAATCATATATGCATTTAATGTACTAAGTTTAATACTTAGAATGGCAGAAAAGACCAATTTAAGTTTAACTGTTCAAGGTGCTTCTTTATGTGGTATACACTTTCTTTTTTGGTGATATTAAGGCTGGACAGGTTAGCCAAACATTGTGTTGACCTTGATCTTCCCTCCCTGCCTTGATTACATCTGCTCAGCAATCATATTTCAAATGCCATACCATTTTTCTGAAGGAGGGTATTCTGATGTGTTCATTGTTTCAGGTGTTGACTCCTCTGTTCCTGCGTTGGAGCTTGCAAGAGAAAATGTTGTTCTTAACAATCTGGATCCGAGTAGGATATCATTCTTGAGAGAAGATGCAACTGAATTTATGAAGGGTGCCCTTTCAAGAAATGAGTCATGGGATATAGTTATTTTGGATCCTCCGAAATTAGCCCCAAGAAAAAAGGTAGAACATGTTATTTTATACTTGCCATGCAAATTACTTTGGTTTTGAAGAAATTAGCTAAATTTTTGGTAGTAATTGAGATTGGTTGGTCTAGTTGTCACATGCACTTACTCTTGTGCTTGACTGAACAGGAAGCTCATCTTCTCTTACCATGCTTAACTCACTCTCATAGAAAGTATACATAGTTTTTTTATGAGTAATAGAGTGTGTTTGGATTGAGATTAAAAATGATGATGGTTGAGTAAGGGGTTTAGTTTGTGTTAAGGGATGAAGTGTTAATGCTGTAAAAAGTGTTGTGGGATTATATATTAGGAGCGTTTGGTGTTGGTTTTGAAAAGTGTGCGGAACCATTGGTCCAACTAACATTTCAATAGAACTATAATATTGAAATTAATGAACATTAGGATCCGTGGGTAGAAAAAGCAAGTGATGAGTTATATGTGGTCCAATTGAAAATACCCCCTTAAAACCCATCCCCTAGGTTACCATTAAGCCCCAAAAGACCTCTGAAATTGTCACTAGACATGGTGAAACTAGAGGAAATGTTACAAGGGTAACGAATTACCCGCTTTCCCCCTCATTCCTAACACTTGTTATATTGGGTATGTGCTCGATGATATTGGATACTAAATCCTGAGTTCAACCCTAAAGTTATCTGCATTTTCATTTCACTTTGAGCCGTAACAGTAAAAGCAACTAAATATAGCATAATCGTTGCACATAAACCTACTTAGGCTAGCTGCTTGACTTTCCTATGTCAATCTGGATTACAGAATGTCACCTGGGTAGCAAAATATAATTTTAAATGTAAACTTTGACTCCATTGTCATCTTTGTATTTTATCTTTGGAAGCAAAAGCTTTTCCATCGCTGTAAACAATGTTATTGAAAGTTGCATCTGATCAGCTGCCTTGCCAAATTGGTCCTGGATAACAAAATGAATGTTAGAAGAACAACTTATGTTTATGTTCTTAAGAACATATTGTCTCAGGCATTGACTTGCTTTAGACTAGCGGCATTATCTTACCTCTATCAAATAGACTGATTTAAGATTGATGTCATCAAAGAAAATTACACAGCAAAATATGGTGGTATCTCTAGACTCTGACATAATATGAGTTGAAGATGGACCAAAATTCACTCCTCTGCCAAATTTATGTAGGAAAGTTAGGTGGCTGTCCTGGATACTTTGCTTTAAAGTGTTTTTGCTATATTTAGGTTGTTTTTAGGGTGTTAGATGTAGGTAGGACTGAGATGGTTCTAGGATTCAATCGAAGGGTTGAATAGTAGCTGCTCGAGGACTGTGAATCTAGCCGGATACCATAGCAAAGAGTTCAAAAGAAACTCTGCCGTGCATTTATCAGTTATCGAATCACTTGCTTGCTCAAACACTTGCTTTTACTGTGCATTTTCCAGTTTTTCCTCACTAATTTTGCTGCCTTTGTTGCTTAGGCTCTACACAATGCGTCAGGCATGTACAGAAATCTGAACTCATTGGCGATGAGATTGACAAAACCCGGTGGTCTTCTCATGACTTGCTCTTGTTCTGGAGCCATGACCCAAAGTGGGACGTTCTTGCGTATTCTTCAGGCTAGTTTCTTCTCATCCTCGCTTTGTATCTTTAGCAAACTTATATATATCAACAAGATCTTAGCAATACTTGTTCTTTATCGTCATCATTGTTGTCAATTGTATTGGAAAATAAAAAATATGTATGTCCCGAATCCTTCGTCAAATGTATATACTGGCGTTTGTTTTCCATAGTTTTAAACAGTTCCCTGATTGGCATTTCTTTCTCTGGTCAAGCAGAGTGCTGCTTCAGCAGCTGGAAGAAAGATCACAACTTTACGACAAGCCGGGGCAGCTTCTGATCATGCTATTGACCCATCCTATCCAGAAGGAGCATACCTTTCTAATATTCTACTTAGAGTAATCTAAATCTAATTGTCACAACCTTCATTCATGTGTACAATTACAATACAAGCAGAAATGTAATGGAAACAGAATCTTCGTATTTAGTTGTGCTTCTCAAATAATACATAAATTTTTTAAATACTTTCGTATCTAACTATGGCCCAAAATGAAAGAAAAAAAGAATTCAAACCAAAGTAAAATACTTCATATTACAAATAAAAACACTTCTCATGCTCAGGTTATATTTTAAACATCATTACACAGTTACACATTACATGCAAATGGTCTTGGCCCCTGGGATGCTCGAGACTGGTTTGTGGATGGCGCACAGTAAGAGTTATATTACACGCAAAAGGTATGGCCTTGGGATGCTCGGATACTGATAGTTGGTGGCGCGAGCAAAGTCTATTGGCCTCCAGGATTTCTGTTCCATGATAAGTAAGAAGGATCTCCCAATCGCCTGAAATTAAGAGATGGCAATTATACATATTATTAAAAATGCACCTAATGTTAGATTTACAAATGCCCTAGAAACTAGTTCAAAACACTTTGAAAAGGCACCATCAATTAAAAGTCTGAGCTAGGAAGGTTACCTTGGTCTGATGAAATAAATGAATGTGAAGCACATGGCTGAAAAGAAGCACAATGACCCAACCACGAGGTAAGCAATGCCAAGAAAGTCGTTCTTTCCACCAAGCCATGTTGTGGTTGAAAGGACGAGTTTCTTCTTGCCATTGAAACTGTACGTGTTGTAGTTGTTATCCAATACCACGTTTATAACATCATTTTTCTGGAGGTCCACCTCTATCTTCCCATACAACTTTCTAAAAGTTGGTAGAGCTGCAGTTCGCATCCAAACCATCAGATCCTCCTGCTGGTTCAACTGTTTCATATATTTGAATTCAACCACATCAGTACATTTTCCAAGTATTGCTTCCACATAAAAGCATAAAAAGGCTTATAGTTAAGTCATTTATCCCCGCAGAAAATGACCACAACTCAAGGTAGACAGGAAGAGAGTAGGTTCAGATAATTTCTTCAATTGAAGAAAACATCAAACCAATATAAACAGAAGACAATATTTCCAAATTCTGAGACCTCACAGTTCAATAGCTTTAATGAAAATTACATTGATATTAAGTAATCCAGTTGACAGGATCAAAGTTTGAAGTTCGTATCACATCATCATATTGGACACAAACTTGCATTTTGAGTATCTAATATAGAAAAACCAGAAGCTAAGCAGCAAAATTGCAAAAATGAAAAAGGATGATTTCTGTTCTCCCATGAAACATAAGCTGAATTCCAGTTAAGAGAAGCCATGACATAAGAGTTCTTTAGACTCCAAAAGGTTTCCACAAAGTCATATCTTTTAATTTTTCCAAATCAAAAAATCCAGTGATGAAAACCAAACAACCAGAGCACTTGGGTCATTCATAGCTGTTCAAACTTTTCTTGGGGTTTTCTTTTGGTTGCTAAAATATGAGATGCTATTAGCCAACTGTGCACCAAGTGCGGCAATTGTGAAAATACTTTTATAGCTATTTGCAGTCACTTATTAGTTAGCTATTACTTTTGACATGCATCCAGATGCAAGTAATGAAAACACTGCATAGATTTTCCCATTCTAATAAATTCTATAAACAGATAATCACAAAAATATTCTGCCACTAGATGCTGCATGCAAACGTTTTCAAAAAGTTCTTATTATTCATGAAATAATTAGATAGAGAATAACTTACTGGTACAGTGGCATCGAGTTGTTTACCGCCAATGATGGGACCGCTCTGAAAATTTTTTGGTAAGACATTTTTACCAAACTTGTGGTCCCTGTCACTCTTCCAGGAGATATCCTTCTTATTCACTTTCAAATCCACGTTGTTGCGAGCGAAGGTATATGTATCATTAAACAAACTCCATGCTATAAGACCACAAGGTACTATGGCCCTTCCATTGATACGATCTTCTGGACCACAAACAGCTGTATTATTCTCACTTCCCAAACCTTTCAGTTGCTTGTCACTTCGGCTCTTAACATACCTGAATTACAGAGTTGTAACTTGTAAGCACAACTATAACCAAATAACCACCTTAGAATCTATTCAAGTTCTTCAACTATTAACCAATAAGCATCCAATTTGTAAAATAGAAATTCAATCAGGTCAAAGATGGACAGAAAGGACGTGAACAAATAATATGGTAATCATGAAGACAGTAATTTTCTACCATCAGCACAAACCATATGAATCTTTAGATATGGTTTTTTTTAACACAACAAATCATAGGTTGGTTAAAAATGAGTTGTCAATCTCTGGCTAACCTGCGATGATTCTGGTAGAAGTTGTCAAGTTGATAGTACACATAAATAGGTTGCTTCATACGCTTTGGTATCTGAAGAAGAAATAGTAGAAGAAAAGAAAATAAGTTTACTGAGGGAGTAATTTAGATTGTTATAGTTAAGTGCGATAATGAGAGGGAATTTAGGCATGTTGTGCAGTAGGGAGCAATATAGCATAGGTTTTTGTAGCTTGGAAAGTCACAAATACAACAAAAAATTGCAGTAATAATCAACAGACAAGACTTACAGTTATGACTCTGGTGCAACTTTTATTTCCAGGGGTTTGAATATATTGGAGCTTATCAGTCCTATTTTGTGCAGGAATACATTCAGTATCGTACCGGTCAATAATTTCAACAACCTACAGAAAAGGGAGATCCTTCATTACGTATGAAGTTACAACTGGAAAACGCGATAGATATTTCAGGCCACAACCAAGCTTACATCTTTGGAAGCAGCAATGCAAGCAATTCCAATGGGAATGAAGATGACGCTAACCACCATGAACGCAGTAATTACCTGTGGAGAGAACATCAATGGTTGTTTACATTTGTGCTGATTGCATAACAAGTAAGGTAGCAAAGAGATAACAGCAACAACTTACCCATCGGGGAGTGAGAATAGGCTTGCAAGCTGGGAGTTCCTGTTGTGTAAACTTCGAATCTGAAAGGCGAAAACAAAATCCCTTTAGTACATTAAATATGACTATAGAAGGAAATTGAAAGGCTACAAAAACACTTTCTTTCCTTTCTACCAATGATTCCATTCTTGAACCTCTTTGAATTGAACACAAGTACGTTTTAACTAATAATAAGGCATGTTTGGACGAATACATTTGTCATAAGATGTTCGTTTTGAGCTCTAACAAGCACTGAATTTTAAGAACATGTAGTTGAAGCAAAGTAATTGAATTAAGAAGAAAGTCAAAAGGGTCAGAAAATTAGCAGCAGAAAATCAGAAACGAGCATAAACATGCAAGACTAGCATAGGAAAGCAAAAGAAAAGAAGAAAACCAAGAACCCATCACAGATTAGATAAAACCCAATAGTGAGAAGAGCCCAAAACAGTATTCATTCATACGATATGCCAATAAAAAAGGGGGAAAAGGGTAAAGAAATTACATTTAGGGCGCTTAGAATTCTTCTTGACAGCAGGATCGGCGGATCCATTGGCTCCTGAGCCGGAAGACGTTGGATTATTACTCATCGGAACTAGCAGCGGCGGCGGCTGTGGCAGTTGGGTTTCGTTTCTATTTAGAGAAAACGCGTGGTGGTGGTGGTAATGGTGGTGGTGGTGGTGGTGTGGTGGAGTTGAAAACTATGCAAAAACCTCAAGAAGAGGGAAGAGAGGTGGGATTGGTTTGATAGGAAGAGAGAGGTTTGAAAGAAATTGGACAAAGAAGTACAAATTTATAGAGAGAGGTGTTGTATATTGACTCGGGAAGGTGAGGGGAAAATCAAAGAGAATTAAGAAATAAAAAAGACTGACTGAACAACGGGAGAGAGAAGACTTCCCTTTCTTTCATCTCTCTCTCTAATACGACGGCTTTCAGGTTCTATTTGCCAGTCAGGACTTTCTCCCTCTTCTAGAAGCCCATGACTTGTTAATTGTTATGCTCTTCAATTTTATTTATTTTATTCATTTTACATTGCTCTTTTCTTTCATAAAATAATTAATAAAGTTAAAGTATTATTTGTTTTTTTATTGCGTAAAATATTCTAGAGTTTATAAAATATTTCACTTTAATTCATACTATAATATCTTATGCTTTTTTAAAACTTGTAACTTAAATTTTTATAATAGTTAAAAAAATCAAATAAAATATTAAAAATTTGCAAAAACTTATGACTCTATGTAGAGAGAAAATGTGCGGCAATTGCTAAATCACATCTTTATGAATCATCTACGGGTTTAGATTTAACTCTCATTCAAATATCTCAATGTCTCGTCACATGAGACAAAAAGAAATATTACACTTTATTTATAATTTTTTTCGAATTTAAATTTTCAAAATTTTCTCATCAATTGTTTTTTTTTTCATTTTGAAGTGGAGTGGAATTTTTCATATTTTTAATTTTAAATTAATCATTTCTTAATTTCTTAACTAATAGAAATGTTACAATTGCAATTTTTAGAAAATTCTACGTTTTATATTGCAAACTTTTAAATTATAAGGGATAAAGTATAAATTTTGTAAATCATAGAAATTTTATGTAGTTTTCTTTCTATCTTAACGGTGGATTTTTTTTTTTTAAAATCAGATCAAATGGATTTCATTAAATCAATTGTGAAAGAAAAACTTTTAACCGTCTAAAATATTCGGAAGGAGTAATATTTTTCCCGTGTTCATTGAAAGAAAAAAAGAATCACAGTTGCAATTTACAAAGAAACAACTAATCACATGGTAATTATCAA
>NBIL01012336.1:0-27672 GCA_002752925.1 Viola pubescens var. scabriuscula
AAATGAAATCCGAGACAGAAGATGATGATGACTGCCGTAGTAGATGGTGTCCAATCAGATCTGGGAGAGATGAAGATGGTGGCTGCCAGGATGGACAGCGTCCGATCAGATCTGGGAGAGGTCTGGATGGTGGTGGGAGAACAGATCTAGGAGAGATGAAGGTGATTGTTGTGGTGGATTTAATGCTGGTGATGTACAGAGAAAGCTTTGCTTAATTGTAAAAAGCGTGAGGCTGGTATTGGCAAGTAGAGCATGACGGCTGATATTGGGCAAATGAGGAAATGAAGGCCTGGATTTAGACCCTAAAATTCGGATAAATTCGGATATACCCGAATTTCCGAAATTCAAATTTCGGAAATTCGGGTTCGGGAAAAAATTTTGGGCAATTCGGAATATCCGAATTTCAAATTTCGGGTTCGGGTATTACCCGAATGCCCTTGTGGTTGCTCTTTTTGGATTCTCTAATACGTATTATATACATTTGATTAATTCTGGGATTAATTACAAGCATTCAGCAGGCCATTGATTCTATAACGGATCATTTTTTAGCGTACGTATGCGGTATGCGGTATGCCACAAAGGAAAAGAACCGAGGATTTACTTGCTAGTCCAGTATAAGACAATCAAATCATTAGATAGAGGCTATTAATTAACAACAGTTACACTTTTCTTTTACATTTTAACAAAAACACCCTTATTTTTTTATGGTAAATTTTCTTTAATCTTATCCATTAATTGGTTAGACGGTGTTGAATAATAATCTCATGTTTTTTTTCTTCTTTAAAATGTTTTATGTTGACCTTGGAGTATGAAAAGATGCAGACAGTAACCTTCTTTGGCCCCATTCCGCCGATAATTTCAATAAACATGTACACCAGATACCTAACAAATGTTAGAATTAAAAAGAGATAAGAAAGAGATGAGTGGTGCAGGTCGTAAGACTAAGAGAGTGCATTGACGTCGCAGCCTTCCATATTCTTTACGGCTCTAATCCTCCCCACTTGTGTCATTATAATTTATTTACAAGAGTGGGGAAATGGCGTCAAAAGATCAGGATCTGAGGGCATCTGGAAAGGGACGTCCCCTGGCCTTTGTCGGCTTGCCGTCCCCCCCAAGCTTTATCTAAGCTTTTGCACATCCACTGTCTTCTTTCCTTTTACTATGAAACATCAACTTACTTATTTCAAAGCCTAAATGCGACTACTTCTTCACATGTTGCAATTCACCTAGGAGGTTCTAATTTTTAAAAAAAAACCTCTCATAATAATATGTTATACTTTAATAAATCGGTACTCATTTGTTAAAATACGTTTATTGAAGGAAAAATGATTCTAAATAGTAAGACCTTGTCCTAGCATTCCAATCAGAGATGAGGTATATACCTCAAAGCTCAAACTATCACTACTACTATATGACATTGAGAACAATCATTATTAGTACTATACACAATTACACATGATGCCATTACCCCCATTCCCATCTTCCAAAACAACCTAGTTAAGCCCACTTAATTAAGTATGCCAATCATATATATCCATCTATATTACTATATCATATCTAATATTCATCCTAAAAGTTTCTAATCCATTCATCCCCGAGAATAGATCCCAACAGTGTTTGCAAAACATCAAAGGGACCATCTCCCTTTCCTTCATCCACATTCAAAGCTAATTAATTTACACTACGTACTTCCTTGTACAGGATTTTGCCTATTTCGCTTCCTTCCCTTGTGTTTCGTGTCTTAAAATGGGGCACGATGAGGTATACCCTTTCTTCTCCTTGCATTGCGATGATTGAAGATGGGAGGAGTAGGCGGAGAAATGTTGGAGACGAGATCATCATCACAGGAGCTAGGGGACAACCTGTGATCCCCGGCGTCATTGTTATGGCCGGAATGATCAGAGGAGGAATAGATGGAGAGACCATCCATCAAACGGTTGAAAGCAGCTGCATTGGTCTTCCTCATCTTCTTAGGGGTGGAGGAATATTCATCTGATTCAGATCCACCAAAGAGAAGATCCCTGTCGTGCTTCCCTCTCAGCGCAAATGTGAGCTCCGGATCATCACCCCTCTTCATGCCTCCAAGCTGACAACCAAGAATATTAGTAGGCAGTTGGTTGGTTGGTTGGTTGGTGAGAACAGAACAGCGTCGAAAACAGAGTAAAAAACAGAGCAACGAAACCAACATATATGAAATTATATCACTCAGCTCACTCAGCAGGCAATCAAATTCGAAGAAAAATAACCCCCAAAAATTAGGGAGAAGAGACCTTGCAGCCGAGAGAACAGAATCTGAAGGAATCGAGGAGGCTTCTACAGCAGATCCCACAAGTGTTGGTGACACCTTTCCCGGGCCTGGGCTGGGGCCGCTCATTTAGGAACACAATCTTTGCGCTGTTGATGATGTAAGTCTGGACGCACGATATGTCAATGTATCTCTGTATCTCATTCACTCTCACCACATTATGGTAGGAAGACCGCCTTATCTGCAGAGCACGCAATCCAATCCAAATGTAATTCCAAGTTAATAATTGAAAGAAGATGTTGTTTGCAAATTAATTTGACCTGGAGGACCCGATGGTTTTTGTGGGAGATGAAACAATAAGAGCAGAAAGCACCCCCCATACAATCTAAGCAGAACATGTTGCATTCACTCTTATTGGAATCTCCATGAACTCGACACGGAACAAAATAGACAGCACGGAGCATTGGCTTCAACCATGCAGGACCCATAGTACCCATTCCCCCAATTTGACTCACCTGAAACCATCAAACACGCACACCATATGTACATAAGAATATAGAAAGCAACGAGCAGAAAAGAAGGAAGAGGCATGATCCAATATCCAAGGATTAATTAAGCAAGATACGCAAATTTACCATTGAGCAGTACTTTCTACATCACCAACAATCAAAACTTGAACGATTCTGAATCTGGAAAGACAGAGTGGACTAGTAGTACTACCAATCTCAATAACAAAAAAGAAGAAAAAGATTGAACTGTGACATAGCACTTTGAGGAGTACACAAATACCTGTTGGGTGAAACGGAGATGGAAATGGAATGTATTCTTTCTTTCTGTTTGCGCCTAATTCTGCTCCTCCCCTTTTTCTTCTTTTACGGGAAAACGCTTGAAATACAGAAGAAATCAAGAGATGCAACCGAATTTTTAAGGCGGTCATTCGGTCACGAAAGCAGCAGATATATTTAAAGATTTCTTTTTTATAAAAAAATCTCTCTTAAAAATGAGAAGAAATTCCTTTAAAAATAAATTGGTTTTCTTTTTTATACCAAATTAGTTTACCTTTATCAATTATCAAAAGTCGTGACATCATAAATTAAGGATATTTTACCGCAAAAGGCACAACTCATGTCATGTGTAATAATGATTGTGTAAGCTTATAAGCAGGTGGTGGCCTGATACAACCTAACCCTAGTCCGGTCTGGAAGAGCCCAGTGAACTGAAGTGGGAGGTCGTCGTAGAGTGGGTGGGCCCATGGGGTGTGGGTTGGAATTCGGAGGAAACAAAGCTGACAGCCGCAATTTTCTTACTTTCCAAAATACCACGTGTGTCAGGCGGCCGCTTTGTTTCGCTTCCAATCCATGATCCATCGCACGCACGCACGCACGCTCATGATACTTTTCATCCTCTTCTCTATAGTTTGGTTATAAAATAAAGGGGCCCATTTAGGGAGGTTTTAATTGGCTGGCATGATGTCAGGTTTTTTGGGATCTGTCTGTTGAGCCTTGTTTTTAGTTTCATTTATGGGCTTGCCTCAAATCACAACTGGGCTTGGGCTCTTCAAGTCTTTGGAGGTTTTGGAATTAGCCGTGGCCGAATTGTATCAACTTGTACTTGTGGATACCATGTATCAAGGAGTCTTGCTTTTCCATCAACTTATAATAATTAGAATATATCATATTCAATTTTACATTTGGTGTAAATTAAAATATTCCGCACGCGTCTCAAGAAGAACGATTTTAGTAGAGATACTAAATTATTAAAACTAATACTTTTTCTAATTTTTTTTACTTTAAATGTAGAATTATTATTTAAATAAAAACAAAGAAAGGATAATATGGTGTGTTTTCTTATTTTGTACGTAAAAAAGGAATATGATAGGAGTGTGAGTGGGGGGATTTAGATTCGGGAGGAAATTAGAAGAATTGGTTGGGGCCGCTTCCAACGATCCAAGAGTGATCAAATCTGAAAAGCTTTTTGTTTTGGTATCGCTTTAGAGCTAAAAGCTTCTTTTTCCGGTTCCGCTCCTTGACTTTGATGCAACCGCATCCCTCCTTCAACGATTCCCACACTGTTTCTGGGCCCTATATCCTCCGGCCCATCCCATGCTACTTAAGCTTCAATTATTCTTTTCTTTTCCTTTTCATTTTGCATTTCGTACTCATATTATAATTTGAAAAATTAAGCTAGCACTACTCCTTGTTTGTTTTAAGGAGCATTTTGATGACTTAATTGATATAATAAACACAGCTTGTGACTTTTTAGCCTGGTAAAACTCCCACAGTTGAGAGGACACTCGGGATACATATTATTGAAAATTTAATATATCTTAATTAGTGACGTAGACGTAAATGTAAATGTATTATGCAGTGGATATATGGTATCCATAGATGATGGATGAATGCACAGCAGCGTATGTATACATATATGCTCATAGCTGTCCGTGGTTCAACCAACTTTTCCAGCTAGGTAGCAATATACACACATTATATATTCTTCCAGCATTCTCCCAGCAGCAGCTTTCTTTCGTGGGGATATGCACTACTCAATCATACATAACTCATGATCTACCAACAAACCCCAATCACTAGCAACATGTATGTATATGATTAATTAGGTCAAGAACTGTTTTATAAGCCTGATCGATCGATATCGATATCGATCTATCCAATTATATTTATCCATGAAGCAACCAAACATTGAGTTCCCTAGC
Source organism: Viola pubescens var. scabriuscula (assembly GCA_002752925.1). Classification (NCBI taxonomy): domain Eukaryota; kingdom Viridiplantae; phylum Streptophyta; class Magnoliopsida; order Malpighiales; family Violaceae; genus Viola; species Viola pubescens. The sequence goes on from NBIL01012336.1 coordinate 4,956, forward strand.
TCCCCTGAATTTATGTTGGCCCAAGAGATAATGCCCCAATCTAGTCACCACAAGCATCCCTTGTGCCATGTTGAAGTCCCCGAACTCTTCACCTGCTCTGGCTGCAAGGAGTACGGCGCCGGCTATAGGTTCACTTGCAAACACTGCGATTTCCAGCTCCATGAGTTCTGTGCCTTGGCTCCTTCCGTCCTTCAGGCCCATCCTTTCCACATACAACACCAATTCATTTTCGTTTCCAAACCAGGTTCGTAATTGTTACGTACATACCTACATGTTAATTAAACACAATATATGCATCTTAATTTACCTTTTTTAAAGCCAGATCATATGCTCATGCCAGAAGTGCTGAGAAATTAAACGTAGATTTTTATTTTTATTTTATATATAGGGAATAGATCAACTAAGGAATTGAATTGTACGCTGTACAGTGAAGAATGGGATATCGAAGTGGAACAAGTGTGACGTGTGCGGTAAGGCAACGAAGGGGTACTGTTTCAGATGCAACGCGTGCAACTATCAGATGCACCCATGCTGTGCGATGTTGTCCTACGAGATCAACATATCGGTACACCCTCACGCGCTCAGGATGTTGCCTGCACCACCTGGGAACGGGAACAGGGAGGCGTGCAGGGAGTGTAACCGGAAGAGGCCAGGGCGCGTGTATGGTTGCACGGTCTGCGAATACCATCTGCACGCGGTGTGCGCAAAGGACATGGTAAACGGGCTGCAGGCAAATGGGTGGAAACTAGGACAGGATCAGGATCAGAAGCCCAGCATCCTAGGGAAGGCTGCGCGGGTTGCTTCCCAGGTGGTGATTGAATTCATAGGAGGTCTCATTGAAGGCCTCGGCGAAGGTGTTGGCCAAATGTTCATCCAAACCATTGCTCGAACGGGAAGGCGTCCACCACCGTACCTTCCCCCGTCCCTACAAGAAGGGGAAACAATCAATCCACCTCCACCTCCAGTCCGTCGGGGTTACTCATCATCCTCCGCTACCTACTTCCACTGATCTCGATCCTCACTTTTGGTTAATTTATAATTACCTTCAACATCAATCCTATATACATGTTTATATATATGTTTGCCTAGTTGATCATATATATCGTGGTCTGCTCTGCGGTTGCAGATTACAGTATGTACTCGTCTATTTGTAAAAAAGCTGGCTAGTGTGTACATCTCTCTATATATTTATATGAAGAAATTATGTGAAGAAGACTATACTCTGGTTCTTTCCTTTACATTCGATTTGGCACACTAACCTCCGTCAACCGAGAAATTAACCTCTTCCAACTGACCTCATTTTTTAATCTCTAAATTATAAATACTCGAGTATCATAGTGGCATGTTGTAATGTTACAACATGTCATGTAGCTAGGAAGAAAGAGAGGGATCAATATTAGCAATCCTAAGCCAAAAGGACATGCCTTCTACTGTCAATATCCTACAAATAATATTTCACCTTTTAATCATACAATTTCATACTGTCATCTCTCTTCCACTTATCAACTTTACAGCGACCAATACAGATACATAGTCAGTAATGCTTCAAACTTGCTACCTCTTTGAATTGGGGGAAAGACCCCAACAAAACAAAAATAAAGTTAAATAAAACAGTAGAAAAACATGAACATAAATTAAACGTCGCTGTCGATATCACTATTATCACTTTTTCCCCTCCTTATCCTTGACTGACCTTTAGTGCCTTACAAAGTTGCACCTCAACCAGTTGCTCTTCAATCACAAACGCATTTCATACACCACAACAGATGGTCCAACAACGGGGCAACCTCCTTATAACACCCCGGAACTCAGGTTTGCGAGATACTAACAAGCAAGAAAAATCACGCCACAGCAGTAACAGCCTCCTTTCGTCCACCGCTGAGGGCAAAGCAGCTACTTTTGCGCAAGTCCATTCCCTTAATTGTTTTCACCAAGTCAATTCGCCCTTAATGCATGTTCCTTTCCTGAAAAAATTGCATTGCCAGAAACAAGCATCTCATTGCACACTTCTTTGCCCCTAGTTTGTTAGTTCTGCAAGTCATTCTAATTACTCCCAAGAAAAAGATCCTACCAACATTTAAATGGTGCCAAAATCCAAATTCTCCCACTTGAAGGGAGCAACTGAGCCAATATCAGGTGCACCCCGCAGGAAAAGGCAGACACAGACACAGACGGCTGCAATGGCAAGCATTGAATGAACATAGGGGCGGTGAAGCAAGGCATGTGAACCACGAATCCTCCCTTGGAACTTTGCTGAAACAGTGGCACACTTTGCACAAGATGTCCGCCCTCGCTGGAACGGTTGAGTGCTTATTCGCTGTACCATCTCATTCCCTATCGGCACTGAGACTTGGCCATTTCTTCTGTCAGCAAGCTTACGAGCCACCAATGCATTGTAAGAATGATTATTTGCCATAACAGCATAAGCATATGGGGACTGGCCATTTGCATCTAGAAGAGTGTCCCATGAGGATAGCCCAATCTGTAAAAAGAGGGAAAAATTACACAGGTATTCTATAGTGCCGGGGAGGGAAAAACATACAGACCCTTCAAAAGTCCCCCAATATCATACCCTATCCCAGCATTCCCCAGAAATGGAGCACGAAGCACCATGATGCGAGAGCGAAAACTATAGTTTATGACCAATGCAATATTTGTACAAAGCGACCAGGAACCCAAATCAATAATATCAAAATAATACTACAATAAACTGGACTGTTCTACGGTCCAAATTAGGATAGCCATGCTAAAGAAAGCTCAAGGGTACCAGAAGGATGAGAATCTCTTTTAAAGTCTCAAGTCGGTCATCAAAAAGGCCTATCGGCAAGAAAAGAAATGCTGAATTGACAAAATAATTACCTCCTGTGGATCATTTGTCAAAGAATCAACCAGAGCATCAGAAGTAGATGCACAAGCAGCCAAATGTAGAGGGGTAATACCACCAGGTCCCACAAGATTTGGCGGGAAAATATACTTAGAGGAGCAATCACTGGGAGCAATAGAATAATGAGTAAGCAAGTCTATCATTTTTCTGCACCTCCTTTTTACCGCCCGATTAAGAAGCTGCACCTCCAATAGTGTCTCCATTGACTCCTTAGATAGCCCATCCATTTCCATGTTTCTTTCCACTAGCATGCCTAGAATTGTTTTGACCAGCACACAATAATCTCTTTCAACTGAAAAAATTAGCAAAAACTTGAACCGTACAAGTGAATAATCTTGTAACTCGGGCATAGGGCACTGGCTCCTCCTTTGAAACAACCACCCCAGTTCATTCAGAAAGTGGAGGACTTCCTCCCTCGATCTCGGCAGGCCCATGTCATTAACCTGTTCTTCTGAAGCGATATCAGGTAATTGAGCCCCTTGATCAAATTCAGATTCAAGGAGTCTCAGCTCTTTACATATGGAAGAATCAGCTATTATTACAGGAAAACTGTTGCCCTTGAAACCATTTTCAACCTGTTTACAATATTGATAAACGCAGTACACAACATCAGAACAAGAATTTCATTCAGGAACCCCTAAACTTCAAACACATACCGACAAGCTGAAAGCCTCACCTCAATGAAACATCGCCCCAGAACACTAGGAGTTCCACCAGGGATTTTGAAACCATCAATGTTTATCTCATTACATGTGGATCCTGGATAACAGAAATCAGTGACTTCCTTAGATGCATATCCTCCCATGTATGTGCAATGAACCCTGCACAAGTTGTAAACGAAAATCATTCAAAATGAAGAACAGGCGGTAGGGAACATGTTTATCAAAGCTTAAGCTTCATGTTGTATAATTCATTGACTATTTATTGCCTTTTTTACTTAATGGGATCACAATTTTATATGGATAGAAGTCTATAAAGTTTATGGCATCCTTGCATAATCACATGTTGTTGTTTCTAATGGAGCTTTGAGATTCTGTTCCTATGCAGATTCAAATTCTACTCATTGTCAACTTCAAAGGATAACCTAGTGTCAGTCAACATTGATTATTTATTTTTGCTTTTTGTAAACCAGTGCGGAAGATGAAGATGAAGATGAAGATGAAGATGAAGATGAAGATGAATATGATAAAGATGAATATGATGAAGATGATGAAGATGAAGATGAAGATGAGCATGAGTAACTAGGCAAACAATTAACTTACCTGGTGCCAGGATTAGAAAGATTTCTTCCCTTTAATAGAAGAGAGGTTTCTTGACCACTAACTACTGCCACGGGGGAGACTGATATCAACTCCGGGGAACTCCATGTTCTCCATGATTTGCACAATCGAATTTTTCCTGTGACCAAGGATCATCAGTTAAACTGCCATCAAACTTAACCACAACAGAATAGAATGAACTTTAACAAAGCCGTGAGAGCCATTTCTTTTTTTCATCCACGTGAAGCATCATCAACCCTTATAAAGGCTTAATATTACAACAAGAAACCTAAACACATCAAGAAAGAGACAAGGACAAGGGGAGTCCAACCCTTATCCAAATTCTACGCACCATCTTTATGTGATGCAAGTTGCCTGCCTGTATTCAATAAAAACCTTCCACTTCTCCATATATCTAACTCTGGATCTTGAACCAAAAAATCCACTTGCCGAAGCAGGTTTCTTTCAAGCTGCAAAAACAAAAATAAGCTGCCAGTGGTCAGCATGAAGCAACAGTATAATTTCTACGGCCCACAGAAGCAGCTCACTCACTTGCTGCCAAGCAGTGGATGGCATTGACAAATAAACTGACAAAACCACACAACCAGGCCTAATGTAGCTCTCCATTTCTGATGGACAGTTAGAAAGCCAATTGTAGATCTGTGACAGAAGAGGCAGCCATCGTTAGGTTTCTTAACAGAGGAAGCACTCTTGTTCTTTATTCAATCAGCAGAAACAAACATTGAAAATATTCCATAACCTACCTGTGTGCGCAGCGTCCCTGGGAAATGACTAGGGTCCTTGTCAAATAATTTAAAGATTATTCGGCCAGTGCGATCCTGCAGGGGAATAATGCATAGTAATGAGATATGGAACAAGCACAAAAGCAAGAAATCACGAGGAAATGATAAACTCTTAACAATGTCTCACACTACCTGAGCATCGGAATTCTGACTAGAAGGTGAGTGATCAGAACCAGAGGAGGATGTATATCCAGCTTGATAGGGAAGATTCTTAAATGAACTATGCTCAGCTTCTCTATTTGATTGACTGAAGAGTTCAAGGGGCAAAATACAACCGCGAGTCCTGCTACTTTGACCATTTGCATTGCCCTCTCTACTTGTTGACATCTTTTCGGACTTCAAAGTTCCGGCTGTACTCTTTAGTGGGAATAGCTTCTGAACAACAGGAGGGGATGATGATGGAGATCCATCTTCCATGGGATTACTGCTGTCAGATGAGAAATACTTGCGGGATGCAGCCAGCTTTGGTGGGCTATCAGTCTCAGGAGAAGAGCTAAATAGCTGCAATGGCAAATTAGGACGAGTTTCTTGAATCTGGCAGTCTGAATCTTCAGCAGGAGAATTGTAACAGCTACTACTCCTCTCACCACCAGTAGAAGGAAGCTCTGCCTCAGGCTGTTTATGCAGATTGGGCACGGTTGCATGATCAGGGGATGTCACCTTAGATTTCTCACTGTCACTACTCTGGCAGCTTCTTTGGGAAAGAATTGCTAAGGCATCAGGGGCAGATGCCGCCAAAGTAGCTGAAAGAACAGCAAGCAAGTCCATGGTTGATGAAGCAGATGAGACTCCATTTAATCTTTTCTGAAGTTCTGACAGTGGAAATTCAGCATTTGTCCTACTTAAACTTCCAATACTTGACAGCTTGGCTGCGAGGTCCATTGGCAAAGGTAAGGTGTTTATTTTATTGATAATCTGAATGAGTTGTTCTCTATCTGGCACTGATTGGCCATTGCTGCCTTTGTCTCCGTTCTTCCCTGTAGTTCAACAAATAAATCAGCACAATGATATACAGGCATAAATGTCTTTACATAAGAGACTCTCTTTTAAAACCTTCCTTTTACCTTGATTACGGGAAGCTAATGTGGTTAGCAAGTTCACAATATCTAGATTTCCATTGCTGCTCATATCCCGGTTTCCAGGGAGTAGAAGACCTGAGCTGACATCCTCCGGCTGGGTTTTCCTTCTTCTTCGATTATGACCAGCAAGCCGGCGCCTACAACTCCTCTTTCCCTCATCAAACTCTGATAGAGGATGAAACCTGCACATAGTTCAAGAGTCTTTCAGAGAAATGATAACAGCAAAAAAAATAGTGATACCCAGTTAAGTATACAGAAGAAAGATAGATTAGATTGGAATGGAGTGTTGAATGAGCATTAAGGATGGTAAGTGAAAGGGTTGAGTGGCATGGCTAGACCAATCTAATGAGAAATAAGCAAAGCTGAGTAAAGACCTGCTGCACTGCTGACAAAACCTCTGCATCTGCTTTCCCACTAATGCTTTAGTGGACTTACTGTGAACCTCGCATACTTTGTGTCGACGATGGTAGTCCTTTGCATTAGATAGATCTTCCTTGCAGTTATCAACCTGACACATTGGGTAGGTGGTGCTGCCAGGAGAACCTGAGCGGACCCTTTTGTTAGGCCTGGACACAGGCTCCTCAACAGAAGTCAAGCTTCCACCAAGATTCAAGCGAAGGCTATCATCTACTTCCAGATTGCTGTTTTTTGGAGTCAAATGATTCCCAGCGACTTCATCTTTCCTCTTTTGGTCTGGAGACAGGGCTCCCAGCTGCAAAATGTCAGCATCTACCGGTTTGGCCATAAATTTCACACTGTCCCATTCCCAAGCCTTAGGATTCCAATTATCTCCAGAGTTTTGAACAAAACGGTGCTGCTGCTGAAGCTGAAAGTTGTGGATCTGATAAGACAGATCGCGCTTTTTGGACATGGAAGATGCATCACAAAATCGACTGGAAAGCGTTTGGTGGATAAACATGGGCTGGGCGACTTGCGTTCCTACCTCTTCCATTTCTCTAAAAGGCAAAATCACTTCTCCTTATAGAACCTATATACAAAGGTAGATAGAGTGTTACCAAAACGAAAATCGCTAGTTACATAATTAAGAACTTCTGATTGATGACAGACAATCCAATCTACTAAAAATAAAGATGACATGACAGAAATGAAAGAGAAAACTAATAAGAACAAAGCCTAACCAGACTTTGATTAAGAAAGCAAGAGCAGGAGTTCTGCAGTAGTAATTTAATCGACAGTATTTAACTATTAAGCGGAAAGAGAAGAGTGAATCCAAGACTCTTCCTCCCTATAACTATTTATATATATCATTTATAATTTTCTAAGAAATAAAAGAAGAAACCAAATTTAACATACCTTTATACAATTGAAAAACAGTCCATCTCAATCTCCATCTCCTCCTTCTTCTTCTTCTTCTTCTTCTTCTTCTTCTGGCTTAATTCCGGGCGATGATATCAGAAACCACTGCTGTTATTCCCAACAAAAAACTCAGATCTAAGAGCTCTTCAGCTGAAACGAGTGTGCCGTGCCGGCAGAATCACAATTCTTTCAATCTACAAAACCAATCGACAGAGGAAGATATCCTAATGAGAAACGAAACCCACCCTTGCTTCCCTTTCACTACTACTTTTTTTTTTTTTGTTTATTTTTTTCTTCCGAGTCTTAGACTTTTTCCTGTCCTTGCCTTGAAACGAACTTTTTCTTTTCGGTGTTTTGGCAGGAACCGTAAATTCGAACAATCTTGAGGTCGGTCTTTGGGCCGCCCACGGACTAACGAAGAATCCAAGACTCTTCCTCCCAATTTAACTAGTAATTAAAATTAAATTTAACCACCCCAAAATTCTTCTATTTTCATTTTTTTCCTTTTAACCCCTTCCCTCTCCAAAAGTCAACAGTGTTGAATCCCATCCCTTTTATTTTCTTTTTTTATTTATTTTATTTTTTAATAAAAAAACAAAAGTAAAACGCAATAACGCATCATGTCTTTGACATGTCACACGCTTTCTGCGTGTGTACCTTAAAAAAATGTAAATGCAAGAAAATTGGTGAGATTATGTTGCACAGTTCATCAGTGCGGTTTGCGGTACTCTCGGTTAATTTTAGAAAGAACAAATTTAGTCCCTCGACTAATTCCCCATTAGATGACGTGTCCCATTTAATTTCTGCTTAAATTAATATTTTTCTTTCAGTTGATTTTGGTCTATTTAGAATTTCTCTAGTTAGAGTAACCATCTATAATCCTTCATGCTTTCTTTTTCACTTGGACTTTTAGTTTTTTTCTTGATTTAATAAAATATAATTCTAATTTTATAAATATAAATTAACGAATATTTTATATATATATATATACACGTAGAGAATATTTACAATTTCCCCCTTATCCTTCACACATGTCCATCCACTCCATCACATATGGTTGCAATTTGTACAAAAAGTGTATACATATGATAAATAATTATGAATTTTTATGAAAATATTTTAGTAAGAAAAAAGGATGGTGATGAGTAGCAGAAATTTGTTGAATCAATTATAAAGAGGGACCAAAGTAGGAAAACAGAAGAGAAAGAGGACTAAACAGAAAAGCAGCGTGTGGTAAATTATGGTAGTGCCTAATAATGCCTACTGGCTATTGCAATCGACTCGTCCGGACAACGTCACGTGTAGGAACCAGAACCAGAACCAGCTGTTAATTCAAGTACGATACGATGCATTTGGTCGGATTCTTTTAATTCCATCACTTCTTCGTCCTACAATTTTACTTTGTATATACTCAATTTTTCTCACATGCCATCTCGTCGATAAATTTAGAAAGAAAAAAAACAGTGTAACCTATCCGTACATATCCCATGTTTGGAGCCCACTTTAGTAATTATTGAAATCAAAATCTAACTGGAGCCTGGAGGTGAAAAGAAGAAGAATAAGGTTCCTTTTGATTGTGCTCATTCGTAGTACGGGATGGACGTTGATCTTACTCCACACTTCACGTTCTTTCTTTATTTTTTATTTATTTATCAACTCCCATTCATTTCTTTTATAAACAAACGCCGATAAATGACCCTAATTATTAGAAAAGCAAATCGCCTTCCCATCCATTAATTAACAAGCTCCGGGAACTCCAAAGAGTTGGCCAAATCCTACCCAAAACAACTGTGTATAATAGGATTAAAAAAAAAAAAATGAATGCATCATCGTAATGGTGTACGGATGTTTAAATTATTCGTAGTGTAGTGGATGAAAAAGATGTCCATTTTCTTTCCTTTTCTTTTTTCTTTTATGTCAATGATAAATAATATAATAAATAAATAAATGAACCGAAACGAAAGAGTAGAATCATGGCAGCCTTTTCACCCAAAAAATAAAAAATAAAAAAAAGAATCAGGGGTGTGTCAAAGCTACTTTCCTGATTGCTGATGATGTACAGGCTTTATTACACTTTGCCAAAAAGAAATTTATTGAAATAATCGTAATTTAACAGTGTATCATCGAGAACACATCATGGACATCTCAATACTAAAACCAACACATGACTTGACTGAATCAGAATCCATAGCATGGGAGCAAGATGAAGCAAGCAGCACTCATAGCTGCCCCATAAAATAGAGAGGGATGCAAAAACCACTATTATTGTTTTATATATTTCATACTAATGGAAGCAACACCAGATGAATGTTTATGATTGTATTTAGGTAACAAAAAGCCCACCTATGACTGGTGTGAGAGTAAAAACCACTAGACAGAAGTTAAGGCCAGGAAGAACACAGAACAATTGCCTGAAATATATAGGAACCCAAACCTCTCTCTCTATATATGTGTGTGTGTGTGTGTATTTAGAAACTAAATCTCTGCAGCCCAATTTTGGAAAAGAAGCTGCTGTTCCCCATAACAAATAAGGCAAAAACAACCAACACAGCAGGCAAAACCCACATCCACGACTGCATCCTCCTCTTGCTACGATTGCGAAGAGGCGGAGGCAGAGGCAGAGGCATAGATTTTGCCGTGCTCTGCTTAGTGAATTGTGATGGCTTCTGAGTCCTCTTTGTCACTGTCACAGGTTTTTCTTCCTTTTCAAAGTCCTTGATTTCAGTTGGAGTTTTAGAACCTGGACCACATTCTATCTCATTGATACCGTCCGTATCCTCCCCACCCGTCTTCCTTTTCTCCTTCTTCCTCGCCCTCTTCTCCCTCTCCTGCACAAAGCATAATTCATCCCAGATGAATTCAGGAGGGTTTTAAAATAAACTTACAGAGCAAACCAGCGGATTAAAAGAAGCAAACTGTTAAATAACAGAAATGTTAACTTATTAAATTACATGACAAGAAAGGTAAATGCAGCATAATTTGACTAAACAATATTCTGCTAATCCAAAAAACAGTCGATGTATACTTGGCAATAAGATACTTAGCAGAATTACCTTATCTTTCTGTTCAGCTTCCTTCTGTGCTCTTCGAGCTGCTCTGGCTTCGGCCTTCTCAGCATTTCGCTTCTTCCTCTCCATAGCCTCTTTAGCTTTGGCCTTCTCTTCTGACCGATGTTGTTCCTTCAACCTGGCAGCTTCTTTTTCTTTTCTCAATTCCTCTGCCTTCCTGGCCAACTCTTCTTCCTCCTTCTTTCGCTCTTGCTCCTCTTGTCCAACCTTTTCAATCTCTTCCCTCCCAGAAACTCTTGCTGAATCATTCACTTCAGGAACGGATTTCACAGGCTTTTTACTCTTAGAAAGCTTATTCTGATTCTCTTCTTCCCCAACTTTTGCTGTGGAATTATTATGCAGCTTCGCTATCTCCTCAGAAGCAACCATTATTTCTTCTTTGAGAGTGGAAGGTGATGTGACAATGTGTTTTTTGGTGGTCACTGGTGGAATAAAAAAATTGGGAATTACAGCTGGCTCCTCATCAGGGCCAAGTGAACGACCATCCAACGTCTGCAGTCTTCTAACTGTGCTCCTCATATTACTTCTCAGATATTGTTTCCGGAACTCATCACTGCTATTCCACAATTCCATAACTTTCTCCACCTAAAATTACAACTTGATAAGTTCCAGAATTCCGTTCAATTGGCCAGGTCAAAGCAAAATAGACTGTTAGCTAACCTGATTACTACAATGATTATGGAGCTTTTCTCTTTCTCCTTTTTGTGCCAAATCAAATGCTGCCTTTGCATCATCCTGATACCTCCAAAAGTTTTTTCTCTGCAAGGTTCAATGGAAAGTGTATTGTTATAACATAATAAACTACATTTATTTTATTTTTTACAACTCCACAAACACAAAGTTGATGCACAATCCTGTGGGATTTATGCATCCAAAGAGCCACCCCTTTTTAAAAAACTCAACATTCATGGAAAGTTCAAAAACATTGTTTGAGATAATTTCATAACTCTCTCCACAATTTAAAGTGCCAATAAAATGCATTATTGCATCAAGTTATAGTAAAAAGAAGATCAAAATAACTTTTGGCATGGAAACAGGTACATGTCAGTAGCACCATATAGCCATGTGTATAACAACAACATATGTAATATTTATTTGTGCACGTGTTTTCCAGTTTCAACATCTCCTCACTCTTCATCTCTTTGAATAAGAACTTCTCAAAAAATACCCAAACTTGTCCTGATATTGTAACGATTGAATATATTAACGCACGAAACAAAATCAATCTTCTTGCATAGGTGAGAAATAGTTCAAGTTATATTTGTTTCCATCCAAACGTTTCTATAAAATAACCATATAAGAACAAAAATACCTATCTATTCCAGAGAGCATACCTTCTCAAATAACTGTTCCTTTAAGGATTGCAAACATGCATAGGCTTCTTGCCGCACATCATTGGCAGAATCAAACTGTATTTTCAATTTATTTTTCTCATCATTTTTTTCATTTCGTTTCTTCTCAGCATCTTGGAAGATTGCTTCAGCCTTGAGGAGCTTCTCTCTCAATACATCTACTTCTTTTCTCAAAAACTGCAAGTTAAAAGAAACATGATTACCACTATCCAAGGTATGTGCCAGAGAAGGAACAGTATAGAATACCAAATTTCAAGACTGTTCAAACTTCAAACACAAAAATCTACAGGCACCATGGATCATTCGCAATAATAATACCTTTAAGCGCTCTTCCACTTGGTCCTTCTGAACTTTATCCTGGCTACCCACCATATTAGAGGAGTTTTCACGATTTTGCTTGCTCAGCTGATTAAATTCTCGAATAAGTTGGTTCTCTTCTTTCAAAGAAAGCGTTTCATGTTCTATCATGTGTTTTAGATAGCGTATCTGCTCACAAGTATATCAATTCAAAAGAAAAAGAAGCATTCAGGTCAAGAAACCATTAAACTTCACTCACCTTTCTAATTTAAAATAAGAATAATACACATACCCTGCTATCAATTTCCTCAACTCCAATAGCATTCTGCAGAGAATCTATTTCTTTCTTTTTGTCCTTTAGTAACTGACGTGCTGATTTTACTTCAGACATGGCGTTTTTAAAATCATCCTCATACTTTTGACATTGACCCTGCATTCGAAAATAATATGATCATAAACACATGATAATATTTAAACATAATTTTCGGGAACATATGACAATGTTTTGTATACAGTATTTGCCTTTTTCAGTCGGAACTCAGCTAGGACATCATCTCTAATTTTAGTCTTCTCATCTACTTGAAACTGCGCTCGATTGATCTCTTCTTTAATATGTCTATCATCATATCTCGGAATCCTAATCATCCAGTAGAATGGTCGTTTCCCCACCTCAACTGGAGTGCCTTGTGCTGCACTTTCATGCTTGGTAACATCACTGGTGGATGCTGAATTATGATCCTTGACAACCCCATCTGTGCCCTCCACTCCTTCACATGTTTCGTCAGTGCAAGTAGAGGCATTGAGCTCCTTAGATGCAGGTGCACAGTTGATATCGTAGGATACTATGCTAGATGATTTTGACATTTCTGTGACTCCAGAATCTACTCCTACATCGAGAGAATCAGTGGGGAAACTGTTTTCCTCAGTGCTATTATTCTCAGCTGAATCATGTGTCGGGTATTCACCATTCCCATTTTTTTCAGCCACCTCTTCCACAGACTCTCTATCAGCAACACCAGCACATTTTCCCTCCATGCCTTCCCCTGTTTCATCACTACCCACAGAGGCATTCAACTCCTTAGATCTGATAGTGTTGGATACCGTGCTAGATGTGATTTTCTCAACTCCAGAATCTACTACTTCGTCAAGTGAACTTGAGTGCACACTGTTTTCAGCAGAATCACATGTCTGAGTTTCTCCATCTCTATTACCTTCAGCAACTCCAACAAGAACTTCAGATTTTCTGTCAGCAACACCAACACATTCAGCCACTGCCATGGAAATTTGGGATTTCTCATCTGCATTCATAGCTGCTGCATCTTCTGCATTACTGCTAGAGAACATGGGTACCTTCTCTTCACATGTCTGAACGCTAACTGCACTATCCTCAGTACACTTAGTTTCTGTTTCTACTTTGTCATGAGCACATTGTACCACTCCTGCAGAAACTTCAGATTCCCCATCTCCATCACCACTTGGGACAGTGACTAATTTGCCTTTAACAGAATCTACCCCTCCATCAAGGGAACTAGAATGCAAAGCGTTTTCAGCAGAATCACGTGTCTGAGTTTCTCCATCTTGATTACATTCAGCCACACCAATTAGAACTTCTGACTCAGTGTCAACACCAACACAGTCAGCCAACCCCGTGGAAATTTGGTATTCAACATCTCCATAGGTGGGTACCACATGTTCTGCAATAAATCCAGAAGAGGTGGATGTGTTCTCTTCGTATTTCTGAAGAGAACCTGGACTATTCTCAGTATTCTTAGTTTCTGTTTCTAGTTTCTCAGGCGGACATTGTACCAGTCCCGCCAAAAGTTCAGATTCCCCATCCCCATCACCACTTGGGACAGTGACTGCTCCGCCTTGAGCAGAACCTCCTCCTGCATCAAGTGAACCAGAATGCAACTCGTTTTCAGCAGAATCGCATGTCTGAGTTTCTCCATCTCGATCACCTTCAGCCACTCCAATGAGAACTACTGGTTCTGTATCAGAAACACCAGCACATTCAGCCACCCCTGTTGAAATTTGGGACTCCACATCTGCGTTGGTAGGTACTACATCTTCTGCATCACAGCCAGAGGAGGTGGATGTGTTCTCTTCGTATTTCTGAATAGAACCTGGACTATTCTCAGTATTCTGAGTTTCTGTTTCAAGTTTCTCAGGAGCACATAGTACCACTCCTGTGGAAACTTCAGATTCCCCATCCCCATCACCACTTGGGACAGTGACTACTTTGCCTTGAGCAGAACCTACTCCTACATCTAGTGAAGTAGAATGCAAAATGTTTTCAGTAGAATTAAGTGTCAGAGTTTCTCCATCTTGGTTACCTTCAGCCACTCCAATGAGAACTGATTCTTGGTCAGAAACACCAGCACATTCATCCACCCCTGTTGAAATTTGGGATTCCACAACTGCATCGGTTGGTACTACATCTTCTGCATTACGGCCAGAGGAGGTGGGTGTGTTCCTTTCATATGTCTGAACACAATCTGCACTATTCTCTGTATTCTTAGTTTCTGTTGCTAGTTTCTCAAGAGCACATTGTACCACTTCTGTTGAAACTTCAGATTCCTCATCCCCATCCCCATCATCACATGAGACAGTAACTACAGTTCCTTCAGGTTCAACAAGGACATTCTCCATCTCTAGAGCTTCATCGTCAAGTGTATGAGAACCAACAGTTTCAGTGCCATTCATGTCTTGTTTTTCAACAATGCCATCCATGTCTAACTGTTTGCGTTCACTGCTTTCTGTTTCCACAACTGATTGAGATTGAGTGACATGAGCACAGCCATTGACAAATACATCTTCCTGACCATGATTGGTAGGTGGGACTTGTGTGACAGCCATACCAGTTTCAGGAGCAATAGAAGTCAAGTTGTTAACTTCCTCAAGACAGGACTCCTGCTCATCCCTATGCATAACTTGAGGAACATCAACCAATTCCATATCAAACTCTGTAAGACCATGACTGGCATCAACCGATTCCTTAGCAAACTCTGTAACACCATCTTGTGCATTCACAACAGGCAAGCCATAAGCATCTCCATTCTCATTTTTGTCTCCCTGGCATGGAGAGCTCTCCCAATTCTGGATGTCTTGGGAATCTTGCACAGTAGATGCATTGATCAATTCTGATGGTTCTTTGACCTGATCTGAGTCGAATTCACCTTGAACACCATTGGCAATCTTAACAGGACAAGCTCGGTTTTCTGTAGTATCAGCAGAAAAATCCATTAGTCCCTCTCCCTCAACCTTCTCCCCACCATGATTAGCGGGGTCCAGCTCAGATGCTTCAACATGTGATCCATGAGTTTCTCCTGCATCTGCAACATTGGCCTCCCTACCGTTGACATCCGAGGATTCAGGTTCTCGTCCAACAACCTCTGCCAAATGATCAAGGGGAGACACTTGAGCAGCATCCTTAGTTGAATGCAGCTCATCCTCAACCCGGACTTTATCAGGATTCTCACGCAACTCAGATTCTACAACAGCTGCACCCGCCCTTTCTTGTTCCCCATTCTCGGAATCACAAGAACTCGCATTGTGATCCAAAGATTGAGACTTGGCATTGAGATCCGTGGTCTGAGAAGGAGTATCGTCATCAACAACATCTCCATCCCTGCTTACGAAAACATAGGAGCCATCCCCTTCCTCCTTCCCACTCCCATTCCCATTGCCATTGCAATCAGCAGCAGCTGCCTTTTGCAGATCCTGACAGCCACTACCGCCATCTAATTCACACTTCTCATTCACGCCAGATGGCACATTCATATCCGCCGTCATTGCACCGTTAAGTCAGATTCCTCCGTCTCCCTCACCCTCTCCCTCTCAATTCTCAAAATACTATAGAGATCACACCTATGTAGGCAATGATAATAAGAGCAGCAATTAAAAATCACAAAAAACTAACAATTACATAGGCAGAAAGCATATAGATCAAGCCAGTGAGAGGAAGTGAGCTTACAAGGAGATGGAGATCGAGCCGAGAAGGGAGCAGGTGAGTGCAGTGATGGGATATGCAGGTGCGAGCTAGAGGAGGAGATTGTGATTCGGAGGAAAATGCCTTAGGGTTAGAGCAGAGAATTGTTGTAATTGTAATGTGAATCGAAAAAGTGAGAAGTTTTGAGAAGGAACGGAGTCCTACAATGAAACAAACAGCTGGCCAAGAGGGAAGAATTAGAAGATGAACAGAAAGGAGAGAGAGAGAGAGAGAGAGAGAGTGAGTACGTAGCTGTTCTGTTTGAGTTGAACTTTTTTTTTGGAAAAGAAGATCAAAACCAAAACTAAACAAGGACCCCACACGTTTTTTTTTATTTCTTAAGATTAAGATTTAAGATAAATAAAAATAAATAAAGTAATTCTTTTACGGGATATACTCTCATGACTTAATACGGGAGTAGTACCTTTTTTTGGAAATACTTTATTCTTACTACAAATACTACTATACTAGTCTAAATCCAGTAAGTACATACACATCGAATATGGATCTAATGGATTTTTTTAAAAATGGATCTAATGGACTGCAAATATCCCATCTCATCTATGAATCTCTCACATTAATTATCATGATATACATTGTGTAATTGCATTAATCGTTATTTCATCATTAGATCACTATTACGTTAGAAATTATTAGGTACAGTCGGTGCATATAAATATACGTTCGCTCACTTACATTCATCGGTACATATCATTAATTTTATAATAATGATATTGATAAGTATAAAAATATAATCATAGGCTTATCTATAAAGCTACATGTTTTAGTTGTTCACACTTGGAATTAATAAATAATATCATGATTTATCTTTTTTTATATAATATTTTTAAAAAATGTTATTTTAATTATTAATATACCAAACCAAGAAAGTTATTTAGTTTGATTAATTTTTCCTATTATAGAAAAAAAGTTTTACTCACTAAAATATCCAGATATATAGACATTTGAATAAGATGGTGGTGTAAAATGTAAGTCAAAACACTTTAACCTTGTTTATAAATAGTAAAAATATAGTATCATTTTCTCTGCAAGTATACCAGTGGAGACTCGAACTCAGGTTCGAATCTCAACTCCACTTATTATTTTTTTTTTGGTAACTTGATAATAATTCACCTTTACACATATGATAAAATAAAATTAGGTAACTCTTATTATTTTTAAGTATAAAAAGTTAAAAATAAATACTGAGAATGTTATTTTTGTGAAAATTAGATTCAAATTTGTCAATATTATCATGTTTGTTATTAATTCCATGGTAACGCGCCAAGTGCATGAACCCCATATGGTTATTTTATTTATTTAGTTATTATTTATCTTGAACAAAAAACTGCCCATCGTTATGATAATAAGATAATAACTATAATAAAAACTTTTTTGTTTTTTTAATAGTATTGCATATACGACTTTTGATCGGGATTTAGCATTTAGGTGTGGTCACTGGAT
The DNA here is from genome assembly GCA_002752925.1 of Viola pubescens var. scabriuscula. Taxonomy (NCBI): domain Eukaryota; kingdom Viridiplantae; phylum Streptophyta; class Magnoliopsida; order Malpighiales; family Violaceae; genus Viola; species Viola pubescens. Next base: position 22,467 of record NBIL01012336.1, read on the forward strand.
TTGGAAGAAAGCAAGGCGTGATGCGTAGCCGTAGAGATTTGCACAAACAAATACTGAAGTTGAGCATTGATCTTCGTTGCGCGTGACCGTGATGATATGGATTGCATGCCCACCGACTTTCATATTCGGTAGGAAATTCATACATCAAAATTTTTATTAATACTTTTACCACCACACAGACAACCATTAAACTGCCCGTTGGTTAATAATATATATTAATAATAGATACTACTAGTGCATCTATAGGATTAGGATAGGAATAATAGGAGGGAGGACCATTTCTATAAAGGAGAAAAGAAAGAGGACCATTTACTTTTTTCTTTTTTTTTTGGGGACAAATCTTGACATTTTTGTGGGTGGGATATATTTTGAATTGTGCATATATATACTACACTCTTCAGGTAAGTGCAGGCTGTGCAGCACATCTTGCCATAATAAGAAATCTACTCCAGCTAAGAAAATTAAAACTACTCCTATATTACTACTACAAAGGCATTGTTAGGTTCAAATTGAATGGCACAAAATTAGTGAATATGGATCTTAGATCGTAGATCGGCTCTCCTAGCCACCTAGCCACCTATCCAGCCTGCCAGCCTGTTGGCACTTCAAAAGTCCACTTCAATTTATTAAAGTATGTTTCAATCAAGATTCAAGACTCCATCCATCAGCTAATATAGTACTATTTCATAATATTCATAAAACTTAAAATCCTCTGCTTCAACGTCACTCTGTTGCACATGACATGCTCCCTGTAAATTGTGAACGTGTCCCATTCTGTACATCATGTCATAATAAATAAATTAATCTATTTTCTTTTTCTTTTTGCTCTTTTTCCAAATCAAATTTTAACATACGGTTAGTTATTTTTATAACGTGATATTATGAGTTCGATCCTTACAATTATAATGGCGCAATTTTTTTAAAATTAACACGGCAGGAAAGGAACTACGGTATGCTTGCCCCCACATGAAACCACATGAAAGGCGCAGCCCTTTACTCTTTAAAAAGGTCGTTCATAAACTACGCATGTGCACTGCAGCCTGCTATTTTTACATCTATTTCACAGACACACGTAACACAACACAAGAAGAACAAAGAAAAAATCTCTCCATTATTCACAGTCAAAATGAATTAACCTGCTCACATTGTTCTACCGGCAAGGGTTAAATAAATGTTTAAAAAGTGGTAAGTATTAACGAACATGTAGCTCATTAGTTATTTGACGGGTGACAAATGTACCGATAGAAACTCGAACTTAAATTCGAATATCACCTCCGCTTATAAAAAAAAAAATTCATACTAAGCGACTCTTCTCTTGTTGTGGGCCTGGGCCACTTCTTTGCAATTTGATACCTCTACTCTTCTGTACTGCAGATTTTCCCATAATTAAAGCCGCGCTGTTGCAAAGAAATTCATTTAGTTGAGCAACAATTGTGGTTCATTTGGATGGCACATGCAAGCCATCATAAGCAGGTAAACAAGCACCGATCTTTGAGTGCTTCAACATCGCAATCTGCATTCACAATCACAGCGACCTTCCACTTAAAGGTCAGCGCATGATACATGAGGTTTTCAATTTGGTTTCTGCTTCCAAATTTCGGTTAATCAGGTTACTCACCATATTACCCAAATCCCTAAAGTTGGCCCACGATTTGTTTCTGCTTCCCCACACTAGTATATATTCCACAAAATGGATTATATTCAAACATTAGCTTCTTCAGTATGTATTATATTATGTACACAACACAAGTTGTAAGACTGTTTCAGATAAACTTGAGCGTGGACAGCAGATTGTTGTGAAACGGATCTGATATGTGTTCCAGAAGGTTTTGTACCGGGCCCTTACCAGTCGATGCTGCTTGAATGTAAAAGCCTAGCCACGCAACCATTGCCAACCGCCCGTTCTTTATTTCTTTAACCTTCAACTCCTCAAAAGTCACTGGATCATTCGAGAGGTTCAAAGGGTCAAAAAGAATTCCTCCTGGATAGTTGATGTCGCCAGGCAAGTAAATTCCCAGAGGCTCCAACGCCTCAATCCCACAATATCTTGCATACTCTGGGCCAACCTGTACAGTCAATCACCAGTGGCACTTATTCCAAAGCTTTCAGGCTTGGCATTTCAGCAGTTAACATGGAAAACTCATGCAAGGTTTCACTATTAGAATGTGCAGCATTAGAGATCTCACACACACTTACTCCATATAAGAACCTATAGCACTATCTTGTCAAAACTTCACTTCTTAAGCAAAACCAAAATGGGGAACGATATATGTATGGGCTCACTAAAAATCAAGTGCACTTTTGACATAAATAACGGAAAAAAAGAAGGAAAGAAACTAATCTTACTAGCAAGTTGAAAATTGTTGAATTCCATAAGATAAACTGATGATGAATATTGAGGCTCGATCATAGCTGATAAGATCTCTCTAGCTCTACACCACAAACTGAATGTCTACTAAGATCACTTAGTTTAATTGAACTTAAGCTCGACCAAGTTCTGCATTTAAAAGCTTTCAAGAGGAAAAAAGTCACTCCCTTTGTTTACTTGTGCACAGACATGTACAAAAACATTTATTGGGGAAAATTTGCTTGTTGCGCTCGTCCAGGGCCAGAACATAATGTCTCTTGAAGAATGCTTACCATTAGTATTGCCTGGCAAAATGCAATGACAGTCACTCCTTGGCTTCCAGCTAAGTGTAGTCCAGGAATGCCAAGGTAATCCAGTGTATCTCCCTGGTGATATAGTGTAGAAAGAGAAGAACAGAAATCAGTCAAATGATGATGCTCCTCAAAGCAAGACTTAATGTAAGCGTATTAACTCTACAAAACAAACACAGCAAAATTAATGAATGTTATGGTGCAAAGCTATCAACAAGAAAAATTACTTGAAACTGCAAATGAGGAGACACACGGAAAATTGCCGATGTTAGGGCAACAAGGTACCGACCTTCAGCTTTGAATAACCGACACGCCACCATACAGGTTCAATGAAGTGAAAGACACCTAACAAATCTAGTACTTCTGGAAGCAAAGCCCCAAGGGCTCCGAGCATGGCCCATCGAGCATGAAGTATTTCAAAGCTGCACAACCAAGTAGACCAAACAGGGAAATCGACTTTTCAATCCCACATCTATAATTTGAGAAAGAACAAGTTAAAGCAATGGCAAACATTTCAAAAATGCTTTGAAGAAGAAAGGGTCATGTGGAATGTATAAGTCAGTTTACCACGCTTAGCCATCTCTCTTACAAATACATAAACTTGGCAGTTGGCACCCTTACTTACTAGTATAACAAAATCAAAACTTTGAATTGGATTCAATTTGAGAATTACAAAGGATACTGTACATTGCAATATCATTATCGCTTAAGTACTGGGATGAGAAGAGCATGTAAATATCCAGGACTCGATTGAGAATGGGCCTAACAGTAAATGCAAATAGGACGTACTTGAAGTGTCTCTGGAAAGAGGAGGGATCCTTGGCCAAACCAGCAACATCAAAGCCATAATCCCCAGGTAGTTCACCGGTAAGATATTCAGGGTAGTCATAGGGAATAGGACCGAGCCAGCGAGGCCTCTCCTCTCCATACCACAAGCTGCAGAGTTTGAGAATTCCATATCATAAATTAAACAAAATCCGGGGAAAAGAAAAAAGAAAACATTTTGCAATTGGAATTGGAATTACGAAGTGAGGGTAGCATGAAATTACCTCTCTTTTCGGGCTTTAAGGGCCAAAGCCTGGAACTTGGAGGACTCCTGTTGGGCAGATTTCTTCCTCTCCTCCAATTGCCGCTGGAGGGACTCCCCAAGTGGGCTGTTGGCAATGGCTTTCACCGCCGTGAATGGAATTGCCGAGAATATCACGACTCCAGCAAGCTCCAGACAGACAAGAAGAGAGTATTTTTTAGTCTCTCTAAGTCAAAGCCATATGTTATGCATCATAAATGAGTGGGGTATTAAGATGAGTACTGCAGTGGTGTGGAATGAAGTGAACAGTATACCTCCTGCCACGAAGCTTTACAGATTGAAGGAGCGCGTATGGTGTTGCTTCGACGTTTGGGAGCCAAGGATTCTGAGACTTTAAGGAAGAAAGATGAGGAAGAAGACGATAATGGAGATGAGAAGGGTTGTGAGTTATGCAGTAGAGCCATAGCCATAGGATCGCCCAATGGTCAGTGTCTTGCTGTCCACGTAGGCCAAAGCAACGCAGAGATAGAGTGTTGACTGCATTGGCTTCACTGCCTGGAGATGGAGGAATCCACAGACATGGGCCTTAACGAAGAGATGGGCCTTAGCGAAGAGATGGGCCTCATCTGTCCCAAAACTAAATAATAATTGCGCCGAACTTCTTTATCACTTTTTTTTATAACTTTTTTACGCTTAATTATTTTTTAAAAATACTATTTTATCCCCCTTTTCAACTCCTACTAATATTAATTTTCTTCTCTTATTAGTCATTGGTAGTAGCTTATGCATCATGAGACAGCCGCTAGTGGATTTTTTTTTCCAATTAATATCAATATTTATATTATAAAATGATATTTATTTATTATTTTTTCCCAATAGTTAAATATTTTAATTTATAAAGCTTTATTTTCTTCCCAAAGTGTCTTTTCCCCCTCCTGAATAGAATAGTAATCTTAGGTATATATGAAGTACAAAAAAAACAAATTCACTAAGCAAATATGGTAAGTTACAATTTCAATTTTTTTAAACTACAATTTCAGTTGTTAAAATGTAAGGAATGGAAAAAAATATTTTCTTTTTAGATTTTATTTATGTTATTATTTTCCTACCTTATTTTTCTCTTTTATTATTTCATTGGACTCTTCTCGTTCAATATCATCGAATATCCATCAAATAGTTAGTGTGAGTGATTCGACACTTTTGTTCGGACTCAAGGAATAACAAGGTTCGTGAAGAACAAAGTGGGCGAAAATAGACAAAGTCTTTTTATCAAATAATAGCCAACCTTTTCAATAAGGCATAAGTTTGTTTAAATCATAGTTATTAGAACCGGACCGGACAGCAAACCGGAAATGAAATTTTGGTGGTTCAACCGGGTTGAACCGGGTTCGACCGGATTGTAGTTAGTTGCTGGTGCGTCCGGAACCGTTTACACATTAAATCGGTAAATCTTAGACTATTAAACCGGATTAAACCGGATTGAACCGGCTGGTTTTTAAATTCCGATGGGCCTCAGGCATG
>NBIL01012401.1:0-11276 GCA_002752925.1 Viola pubescens var. scabriuscula
TATATATATATATATAATTAATTATATATTAAAATATTATATATATATTGCGGGTATTGGAGCGGGTAAGCACTATCTATACCTATATCCATACCAGCAAATTACCCACAATATACGGATATTACCCACTCACAATTGCGGGTATTGGGCGAATATCCATATCCGCGGACGGAATTGCCATCCTAGTAGGAATGCAAAGAAACGCATCAAGTATTTCTTGCCGTTGTACCAACGGCCCATAATATGGTAGCATGAAACTAATTAACTGATTTATTATATATATTAATAATTATTAAAATTATAAATCATATAATAAATTTCCAACAAAGCAATCGAGGTCATCTCTCTGTACGGTTCCTCTTATTTTCATTCCTGCCATGAGACAAAGCTATTTTCATTCCTGTTTATGCCAATTGGATAGTCATTGAAATATAGACGGAATGGTTTGCAAGTTAGAGTGTGATGGAAAATAATTGGTAGTTTAGCCCATAGAAATCGATGAGATGGATGATGAAAGAAATCTCGAGTACACAAACTTGTTCAGATCAGAAGCTTAATCGGTCGCTTGTCTGTTTGATTTAGGGTTAGATTTTATTCATGAATTGATCCCTTACATTATTGGTTTTTTTAATAGGCTTGAGTGCTATTTGTATTTTGCAACCAACAAATAAGTCCCATTTGCGGGCGTGTGTGTGTCTGTATATATTTTGACTTAATTGTATTTTGTTTGTTACTATATGTGTACATATTACGTGTATTAATATAGAAAGCAGACCAAATGATTGTTGGTTTTATATATTGACTTTTATTTTATTTGGTCATATTGACCGACCCATTGGACAAATTTGAATGAAGTGGGTTGAAATATTGACACATTATTTTATTTTATATAAGCTAAAGATATGTTGTGGGAGTTATGGTGTATTATCATCGGCTCACTAGAGACCAAAACTCTCAATGACCTCATTGCAGTGCATTTTTGCATGCATCCTTTGACAAAAATGCAATGCAAGATGAAGATTGAAGACCACACTCGGATGCTAAACTTCTAATAAAAGGAAGACACATTGATGTGATATAACATAAAATATTATTTTCATTCCTCCATAATTAACTAATTAATTAATCTTATACATTTACTTCCTCTTCATAATTATTAGTATTATTTTCTTTTAAAAGGGGTGGTAATTATTCTATTATAATAAAAATGTATTGAAACCGTGGATCCGTCGGATTGTAAGAATAAAATAGGTGAAAAAAAATGATGTAGATTATAAAACAAGTAGCTAATTTTCCAAATGAATACATTATACTAAGCTAAAAAATTAAATGTTTATTATTTTTACAGACGAAAGGATGAGAGTGTTACACCAACCATTTGTCGGTAGCGGCTAATTTTTCTGCAATAATCACCTCTAAGTTTAGATGATGGAAAGATGTGAAAATTGGAAAAGGGTAGAAAGGTGGAGAAGAGAGTTAAGTGGGATGGATACTGTAAAAACGAAGGAAAGGAGAAAACTGAAGGATGGTTTTTTACAAGGAAAGGAAAGTGACAGGAGAAATAAAATAATTTTGAGAAAAAAAAAAGAGACGGATTTGAATGGAAAGCATATAAATGAGGCCACGTAGAGAGAGTGAGAAACGCAGATTGGTGGAGGGAGAGGAAGAGGGAGTGGAGAAGGATATTAGTATTAGTAATAGCAGTAGCATTTATAAGTTAACACTAACAGGAGGCGGAGGTGGAGGAGGGATTAGGTACTGGTGGTGGTGGTTAATTTTGATGGCGGGGCAATCTCGGAAATGGATGATTCTGGTGGCGACGATATGGATTCAGGCATTCACCGGTACCAATTTCGATTTCTCGGCATACTCATCTCAGATGAAAGCGGTGCTTGGGATTTCTCAGGTCCAATTGAATTACTTGGCCGTGGCCTCGGATCTCGGCAAGGTATTCGGTTGGTCGTCCGGCCTGGCAATCCTCTACTTTCCCCTCTCCCTCGTCCTTTTCATGGCCGCTTTCATGGGCTTCTTCGGCTACGCCCTCCAATGGCTTCTTCTCAACCATGTCATCTCTCTCCCTTATATCCTGGTATGCGCATATCTCAAATCCTCAATTCATTTCTCATCGCTTAATTTTTATGTCTTTTCTTTTTTCTTCTTCTTCAAGTTTAATTACACGGTTCGATTAACATCTGGAACAATAGTCAATTCACACTTTAATCGATCGACTCCAACATTTCAATTTGTTTCTTTTTCTTCATTTCATTTCCAGGAACAGATCAATGATTATTAATAAATAATTATAAAAAAATTAAGAAAATAATAAAGGACGGCTGTCTTTGGTATTGCTACTTTGGGTCCTTTGCATTTAACGAGTGGCTGTTAGTCTACTGCTGGGAACTGGGGGAGTGGGGATGCCGATGGATCATAAAAAGGAAATTAAAAAAATAAAATAAAACTTAATTAATAATAAATTTATATATGCTTATTTGTTTAATGAATAATTTCTCCTAGGGGCCACTAAGATTACTGGTAGTTGGGCACGTGTCCTGGACTGGACTACTGGTAGTTGGCTTTCCATACCTTCTTTCTTTCTTTCTTCCCTTTCTTTTGATCTCTTTATTTCTCGAAAAGATGAATAATTCAATTCTTTTCTTCCAATGATATTCCCTCCGCCTTTTATTAATTTACGTTAATAAAATTTAAAATAATGATTAATAATTTTATTTTATTTTATGTTATTTTATTTTTATTTATAATTTCTATTCAAATTATCATACCATCATTAAATTAGGTCGAGGTATAAGAGTTAATTTGTCATTTACACAAAATATATGTTTTGAAAAAAATAAAATGACAAATATTAAGGACCAAAGAATCCGTAGAAAAAATGACAGTTATTAAAATGGAAAGGAGTATTATTTTGTGTGCGGGGGAGATGGTCCTCTTCCACCATCCGCCATACTTGTCTGCTGCTTCTCGTCTCTCTCTTTTTCTTGTTCAAACTTCAAACCCATTCTGTTACTCTCTTTTTTTCACTCCAACAGATAAAAAATTATAAAGTAATAGAAGGAAGCATGACCAGTTTGTTAGACTTAGGCCGCCTAACGTAATCCTGATGATGTAGTCTTTTGCTGGCTAATAACATTAACAATGAATGAATGAATCGATGATGATGGTAATGTTAACAAGATGAATACTAATTTCTTACAACTAGCAGTACTATTTTTATGTACTTCTGATTGCATAATTAATTAGCTGAGTTAGGTTAATTAACCAAGGTTGGTTTATTTATTTATTATGGAGAAATTAGCTAGTTGGAGGAATGAATGAATGAGAATGATGGGCAGGTATTTCTTCTGTGTCTGCTGGCTGGATGTAGCATCTGCTGGTTCAACACGGTATGCTTTGTCCTATGCATTCAGAATTTCCCTGCAAACAGACCACTAGCCTTGTCTCTCACTGTCAGCTACAATGGTGTCAGCGCCGCCTTGTACACTCTTGCCGCAAATGCAATTCAACCTTCTTCAGATGATATTTATCTTCTTTTGAATGCCCTCGTCCCCCTCATCACTTCCATCGTAGCTCTCGTCCCAATCCTCCGCCAGCCCTCTTTAGACCCTCTCCCCCCTGATGCAGTTCGTCGTGATTCCATCATCTTTCTCATCCTCAATTTCTTGGCCATCCTCACTGGACTTTACCTCCTACTCTTGGGTTCAAATTCAGCCACCGGAACCATGGCCCGTCTGCTGTTCGGTGGAGCACTTTTCCTTCTCATTTGTCCTTTGTGTATCCCGGGTATTGTCTACGCCAGAGACTGGTTTCGCCGCACCCTGCACTCCAGTTTCAGCCTCGACGGTTCTGGCTTCCTTCTTGTCGATGCTGAAGATCTTGAGCTTCACAAAGAACTACTCACACGCGAGAAAAGCTTCCACGAGAATGGGGATGGAGTTGCAGGGCAGAAGGGAAGTGGTGAGAACGAAGGGTGCTGTGATACCATGGTAGGGAAAGACAAGCTGGAGATGCTTGGGCAAGAGCACTCCGCACGGCTGCTCGTAAGGAGGCTGGATTTCTGGCTATACTACATTGCATACTTTTGTGGGGGTACCATTGGCCTTGTGTACAGCAACAATTTAGGACAGATTGCACAATCACTGGGACAGAGTTCCAAAGTTACAGCTCTTGTCACTCTCTACTCATCTTTCTCCTTTTTTGGTCGATTGCTTTCTGCAGCACCTGACTACATTCGTGCGTAAGTCTCCAAACATCAGAACATGATATAATGCACATCTCTTGCTACCTGTACGTAGCTGATTACTTAATGAGTTATATAACATCTAATTCCCATGTTGTGTTCTGTGTACTCTGTACAGGAGGATCTATTTTGCTAGGACTGCATGGCTAACCATTGCCCTGGTGCCAACCCCTATTGCTTTCTTCTTGCTTGCAGCATCAGGGAACGAAGTTGCATTGCATATAGCCACTGCTCTTGTAGGATTGAGCTCTGGCTTCATATTTGCTGCTGCTGTTTCAATCACATCAGAGCTATTTGGACCCAACAGCTTTGGTGTCAATCACAACATACTTATCACCAATATCCCAATAGGCTCCCTCGTCTATGGTCTTCTTGCTGCTCTTGTCTATGATTCTAACGCAACCTCTAACCAAAATGTCACAAGTGACTCGGTGGTGTGCATGGGGCGGAACTGCTACTTCTTGACATTTGCAGGGTGGGGGTGCCTCTCTTTAGTGGGTTTGGGTTGTAGTATGCTGCTGTACTTGAGGACGAGGCATGCGTATGAACAGTTTGAGCGAAATCGCTCAATAACACAACTGTACTAATTAAGAAGGGCCTGGTTGCTGAATATTCACCATGATTTTGGCAAAGTCTGAGCTAAATTAGGTTTCAAGAAGAATGTGAGGCCTAGCTATGGCTACAGTATAGTTTGATGTATAACCTGCATTTAGGACTTCATCTTGTCCAGCCAAATCATGAGAAAGAAGTCTAAAGATGCATAAGGAAAGGCCTTTAGTGATATAGTATGGTTAATTTTGTGCTGGAGATATTTATATGATTCTAAATATCAAGATTAGGTTATAGATAGGAAGGTGTGAAGCAATTTTGTCCTACAAAAAATAAACAAATCAATGGAAAGATGATAAATTGATCTCTTAAATTGTACTCTCTCTATTTCTAAGAAAGCTTGGCATCACATATTAGTTAAGATTAGGAATTGCTTACTGCTCCTCTAAAAATTGTAGATATAATATATAGCAGTAGGAATTGTTGAAAAGATTGAGAAAGGAAAAAAAAAGGAAGGAAGAAAAGGATCTCTACTCTAATACTACTCTCTAAGGGTAGGTGCAAAAGGAATGGTCTTTAATGCAAAGGAATAGCCTCTCGTAGGCGAGAGCCATTTTGGTGGCAGTGAACATGGAGGCGGCATACCGGCGGCACGCCTTCCCTTTGACAGCGAGGCGGTGGGGGCCATCCCTAGCGACGGTTTCAAGCGCCTCCAGCAGAGCGTCGGCGTTTGGAGCGAACATGTAACCCAGCTCTTCCCTCACCACAACCGTCCCTTTGATGCTCGGGAATCTGGACGCCATCACGGGCTTCCCGCTCATCATGGCTTCCATGAGCGTGAGATCAAGCCCCTGCGGCCTCAGCGTTGGATTTACAAACACATCGATTGAATTGTAGAATCCTTTCAGTTCCGAGGGGCTCATGGATCCCAACACTATGACCCGACGACCCAATTCCTTGTACCGCTGCTGCCAAGGACCCGACCCTGCCACAACCAGAAACACATCCGCAACTGGATGGGCCGAAGTGAAATTGGAGAAAGCTTGGTGGAGGAGAGGGTGGCCTTTGTCCTTCACCAGCCTACCAGCGACGCCAAAGACTAAGGCTGCCTTTTGAGGGATTCCTATCTTTGCCCTGAACTCCTTCCCGAGTCTGGCGTCCTCTCCGAAATCGGCCTCGTCGACGCCGTTCACAATCACGTGGACCCTCCCTTCAGGGATTTGGTACACATCACGAAGCATTTCACCGCAGCTGTCGCTGATGGCCACGTGGTGGGCGTAGCTCTTGAAGAATCGAATCTCGTTCAGGATTTTGGGCAGAACCCCTGCCAAGCTCCTGTTGAAGGCAGGGGAGATTGGTTCGTTGGGCTTGCGGGTTAGGTCCTGGACGATATCGGATTGGAAGCTCTCGAGGGCTATTCCGTGCCAGGAAACCGCTAGATTGGGGACCTGGCGGGCCAACCAGTGAGGGAGGGCCACGCTTTCGGAGTGGACCACGTCGAAGGGCGCTTCCTCCTGGAATTGCTCCCAGGCCTTGTTGTATCGCCACCTCCCTGCCTCCCCTTCGTGAGAGTGGATCGTGATTCCACTGCTAGTGATGATGGTGGCAGAAGAAGTAGTAGTAGTAGTAGTGTCAGCAGGAGAGGTGAAGACGTGGACTTGGTGGCCGCGGTGGGCAAGAGCGGAGTGGAGGGTGTGGGCGTGGCGTTCCATGCCGCCAGGAGTTGCTCCGAGAGGCCATTTGCGAGAGAAGACTGCAATCTTGAGCTTCAACGGAGGTGGCTGGTGCTGGTGGTTAGGGAAGGGGAGGCGATTCCATGCAAATTGGACGAGACGGAGATCACCGCCAGGCCAATCGTTGATGATATCATTATTGTGGTCGGGGATGGGGGAAGCAAAAGAGATACCAGTGCAGATGATGGAAGTGGTGGCGGGGACGGTGTGGAGGAGGAAAAGGGCAGGGATGGTAAAGAGAACAATGAAGAAGAGGGAAGTGCATAGGCTGGGATGGAAGGTGATCATACTACTACTGCTGTTCTGTTTCTTGATCATTTTGCAATTTGTGCTGCCGCTGCAACCACTACCAGTAGCACTACCAATGCTTAACCCCATAATTACCCGTTGCTTGGCTCTACTGTATTGGACACTATATATCCCAATTCCCAATTGAATGATAATCCTATACTACTGTAAATTATTAACAGGAAAAACTAGAGAATTTGTAAGATTGTGATTGGGAGGGCAATGTGATGGAAGCTGAAAAGTTAAGGAAAGTAGAGGAAAGTGGAGGTGCTGAGATGCCACTATAAATGTGTCACGCACTTTCTCATTATTCTGCTCCTAGCTAACTTGTGTTTTGTCATTTGTGAGTGCGTTTCTCACGCCCTCCATGATCAAGAAAGAAGAAAAACTTGTGTCCACCTATCATCACTTGTTTTATTAGCAACCCATTTCCCGTTCTTGCCCATGTGTTTTATTAACTGTTATAGCAAACAAGCAAAGCAAACCAACCCTTTCCTTCTATTAGTTTGTTGCCCCACATCTACTCTTTCACAAATCCACCATACTTAACGCTAACCCTTTTTCTTCTATTTATTATTACTTCTTTTTCTTTCGATTTAATCAAAATATTAAATTCGAGCCTTAAGAATACAGTTGTTTATCGGGAAAGAAATCAAAAATAATAATAATAATTCTTCTTGTACAGTTTTATTGGATTTGCCTAATTAATCTTTTGACGCAGAGAGAGAGAGAGAGTAGCAGCACTGCGGCATGCGTTTGGCACAGCAAATTCCAAGCTAAAGGTCTAAAGTTAAAAGTCAACCAGTTGATGAAGGAAGACGTTTCTATTTTGAAGTTCTAAGTTTGACCAGCAACACCACCTTTACGCCAAATCTTCACCAATTCTTGTATGCAATTGCAAGTTATCCTTTCGATATCCCCACCCACTATATTTGAACAATTTAGTTTGATACAAAAATCAACGAAGAATTACTTTTATACAAATTTTGGAGACTCAAACTCGATATTTAGCTCCTTTTTACTTTACAAGAAACACTACCGTTGGTTACAGTTGTGCTAATTTACAAGCTATTTTCTTCCTTTGTTGAACGTTATTAACTTAGGTTCAGTTTGAAACACATAAATAAAGTAACAAGTGATAAGATAGGATAGGACTAGTTTTATTTTTTGTGTTTTCTAGCAGCAGAAGCAGTAGTAGCAGCAGCAGCAGTAGCACCTACAGAAGCTGTTTTTCTAAGGATTAAGGTTGTTGCTTTGAGAGATTGTTGTGATGGAGCGGATTTATTATTAGGAGACCATTGCCCGCAACTCACGGCCATGTCCTTGTACTGTTGGAAGGTTTCAAGAGTTTCAATTACACTTGTCATTTTGGGCCTGTCTTTAGGGTTTAAGCTGATGCATTGCGTAGCCAGGATTGCCATTTGCTTGGCCCCCTTCACCGAGTATTGTCCCACAAGCCTCGGATCCATAATGTAGCGTAGCCTTCGGGTGCTGGTGAGGTAAGGCTTGGCCCAATCGATCAGGTTCTGCTCGCTCTTTGGTCTAGACTTATCCATCGCCCTCCTTCCTGTTAGTATCTCTAGCAACACTACTCCGAAACTATAAACGTCGCTCTTGGTGGTCAAATGTCCTGAGAGAGATGTGGGTGGGGTGAGTTAAAAAGAATAGTATAGGCATGAAAAAGCAAATGTAGCGATGAGATTGAGTCGAACCTGTGGAGACATACTCTGGTGCCGCATATCCATAGGTGCCCATAACTCGAGTAGTGACGTGAGTATCGGATCCGTCGGGACCCATCTTTGCAAGTCCAAAATCCGATAATTTAGCCGTGAAATCCTGACAGGATTAATTAGTAGTCTAACAGATGATCAGCAAATGAAATTACCAGGAAAGAGGAAAATATAAAGGGAAAAAAAAGGAGGAGAGAGAACAGACAGAATCTAGCAAGACATTGGAGGTTTTGAAGTCGCGATAGATGACGGGCTGCTCTGCACCGTGCAAGAAGGCTAAACCCTTTGCTGCTCCGATTGCTATCTTTAACCTTGTCGCCCATGCCAGTGACATCGAAATCCCTGCACCCACATATATTTCATCATTATTATTGATCGAATATCCGTCGTTTAATTATTATATCAAATCAAATTAATTAACATGCTAATTAGTCAACATAAATACATCTTACTTTTGAATAAATGATTCTCCAAGCTCCCCCGAGGCATAAACTCATACACAAGCAGCCTCTCTTCATCCTCACAACAGTATCCAATCAATTTCACTAGATTTTGGTGCCGGAGCTGCCCTAGAAATATCACTTCCGCCTGTACAAATTAATTAGTTAATTAACAAACGAGACATTCATGTGATCATAATATAATATATATAGAAGAATGATGTTACCAGCCATTCTCGGTGTCCTTGGAGTCCTTCAATGTCAAGAAGCTTAACAGCAACAGGTTGGGCCTTCAAGCCTTGCCTCAAGTTATCATCTATATACCCTTTATGCACCGTACCAAAGCCACCTTCTCCGAGCAAGAAACTGGCGGAGAAACTGTGTGTTATAGCGCGCAGCTCGCTCAACTGAAAATCGTACAGGTCTCCCCCGAAAGATTGTGCCAGATCCTCATTTATGCGAAAGGACGACGAACGGCTGAGATCGGAGAACGACAGCCTCCTAAAAGACGGTAACGACGCCGGGCTGCTAATACTCTTGGAAAGCTCCGATCTAGAACGCCTACACCCACTCAAATTCAATTTCCCAAACCTCATTATAACTGTTTGGTCTTGAATATGATCAGCTGAGCAGCAATTTGCGGTGAAGGGTCTCCATGCCTCCTTTTTTGAACCATTCACCACTGCTCTCTTCTTCATTGCTTGCTTGCTGTAATCTGATCTTAATTAACAATAATGCCTCATTTGATGCATCGATCTTATAATTACTTTAGCTTTGTTGATGATATAGAATAGAATATTTGATGATTAAAAAATGTTCCTAAGTGCAATAGTTGGGCAATGCTTTCTTCAACTGCTCTAACCACTCTACTAAACTTGTATTCCTGTGACGTACGTGTGCTACTGCTACATATCTTTATCTAATTCATTCTCGTCACCTACTTCGGTGTCTTCATGCAGAAAATGCTGCTTGGCTTTACATTCTTGTCACATTACTTACCAGTTACCACCTATGAATTGTTCTATGTTAAGTTGATGTAATTACTATCCTCACTATAATTGCTCCCACGATTCTACAAAATTTCTAGGAATTTTAATTGCAACTTATCACAATTTCTCTTATTTTATAAGAGATTGAGAAAAGATATAAAGATGAAAGCACTTGTTTATGAAAATTAATTATAATAAGTGTAGAGAAAATAAATAAATATATGTTACATTCTAATTAAGTCTCATAAATTCTATTTATTAGTCAATTAATAATAATAATTATAAATATAATTATAATAATAAGGAAATATGAATAGATGGAGGTTACATCCTAATTAATACTCATTAATTTATACCATTACTTTATAATCACAAGAAAATTTCGTTTATTTTAGTAAATTATAATAGTCGATTTAGTTCAACGGGGCACAGAGAGGTTACAAACCATTAGGTCCAAGAACCAAGAAAATACATACAGGTAGTGCAGAAGCCCAAAGGGCTGGCAAAATGGCCCAAATGATTTTTTTTTTTTTTGAAAGAGACAAAGCCAAGTTGAGAGGATGAGGATGAGGATGAGAGGAGGATGCCTGAGATTCTTGGTGGGGGAACAAAATATACATGACTGGAGCAGGTGAAAGAAAGTGGTGCGTGAATCGTGATGAAGTATCAAATGATGTATGTCTACATTTCTGCTCCATTACAACTAAACTAACTACCTGTAATAGATACATTTTTGTTTGGACTAATTAAACGACATAAGAAAATCCTATTATAAAATGTTATATTTTGGTCCCTGTTAATTAAAAGCTCAAAATATAATTTTTTTAATTTTTTAAAAGTTGTAATTTTTTTTAAAATAATTAAAATTTTATAATAAATAGTAAATCATTAAAAAAATAGTAACAAATATAGAAAAGTTCATTTTATCTAAACAAAAATAAAAAAATTAATAGTAAAAATTTTAACAAAGAAAAATTTCAAAAATAAAATGTAAATAAAATTAATTTTTGTAATTGTATTAGTTCCTATAAAAGATTTGATATAGGCAGATAAAACTCTTATATTAAGTCAAAAGACATCGTATCATTTAGAATTTATTAGTAGATCCTACATTAAATTTAAATTTTTTACCGAAAATAATTTTAGTCATTAAATTAGCGGAAGTAAAATTTGTTTGGAAAACAAGTTCAAGCGGATTTTCGCTTGTGTTTATGGTCATGATTTTAAGTCACTTGTACTTGTAGTTGTGGCCCTTGTGGGGGTTTTTTTTCGCCATAAAAAAAATAAAAAAT
>NBIL01012454.1:0-15393 GCA_002752925.1 Viola pubescens var. scabriuscula
AAAAAAAAAAAAAAAAACTCAAAATCTTACAACCAAATATGGTGGGAAGTGGTAATGCGAATCAGAGCACAGAATTGCGGTCAGCATTATCAATCAAAATGGGAACACAATGGTTAGCCCAAATTGTATGGCGTAAAAGCAAGTGACACTCAATGATATGACATTATTTTGGGTCCAAAATGAACGAGAGACCCATTAAAAGGAATTCGACTTCTTTGACCATTGAAATTACGTGCGGGTGTCCTCTCATAGTATCGAGTTAATAGTTCCCTAAATTTTTACTCATCAGGGCTAATTTTCAGTAGTTTAAGATCGGTTTATAATTTTTCTAGTATATGATTTTATAAAGGTCATTTTTAAGTTTATTTTCACACGTCTCATATGGCTTTAAGAAAATGAGAAAAAAAACCCTAACGAACAAACTGTTTTATGGGGGATAATTAGCATTTTCTCCTACCAAAACCGAATTTCGGATTAAATTAATTTCCAATCAAGCTTTATCTAATTCACCTATGTATGTTTGGAATCTAATGCCAATAATAGTGCTCAAAACTGCCCTCTCTTTCTTTCTTTTTCATCTGCCATTGCCAACCACCGATACTAATTTATTTGTGTTGTTGAAAATTGAAATTGAGCAGTAGGCGTTCCCTTTTTAAAAAATAAAGATAATTGGATAAAAAATTAAATATATTAGATTGGGTTAGCCGCGACGTAATTTGACTATGACTTTATTGTTTCATCTGTTAATTCATTTAGAAGTAAAGTGTTTATTGAAAAAAGCATGAAATTACTATGTTGCAGATCAATCATATGCTTGGATCGAACTATAATCTTTATTGAGTCAAATGTGAATGCTTAAACTTTAGTACTAGGTTAGATAAGTTAGATATATTATTTTATGTAATTCTATTTCTTCTTCTCAATGGAAAGGGGGATTGAAATTGGAAACAGATGGACGACAACAATACATTACCAACAACAACAACAAAATGGAGTTAGATGGACGACGTGGAGGAGGTTTCTACACTAGAGGAAGGATTTCATGGTTTAAACTTCAAAGGCAACGAAGCCTCCTTGGCCCTTTTATATAAAAACTAGATTTTTGGAACGACGTGTAGTTGGAAGAAGGGTCGGCCCCACCAGTCATTGAAGTCGCTTGAATAGTGTAGGACCCAAAATAGTCAGCCAAACACCGGCCAACAAGGGCAGCGCAGTGCCTCTTGTGGCAATATGGCTGGCCACGAAATTCCAAATCATTACCACTCACTTTTCTTTCAAGTTCGAACTACCCGTATCTCTAAGCTCATTAGACTAAAATTAATTTATCTCATACCGAACGACTTACTTAAAATGTAAAGTATTTTCATGAGCGAATATATAATTACTCTATAAGAATGTCAAATCGTTCGCACCAATTCAATCGAGAGACTCGGAAATCAGATTTTAGATTACCAAAAAATGTAATGTATCATTTTCTCTTTATCTCCTGAAGATGAGGTGAATCCAATCATTTTGGATTTCTTGTGCTCTTTTGGCCCTTCACTTGGATACTTGCGTGTGGATAGCCAGTCACTCTCTTCATCCCTATTTCATCAACAAGTGTATATATACTCACTACTACCTACTTCTTCTTCCAAATATATTTTCTTTTGGTTCCTTCCTTCTCTCCTTGAACTTTTTCCATGCCTCTTTAGCTCTCTTTTGTCTATTTCCTCTTATTATATTTTAATTTCCATTAAAGAAATATATATGTACAAAAAAAATGAATCATGCACACCAGAATCAGAATCAGCATCAGCATCTTCCTCCTTGTTTGTATTGCCACCCACATAGCTACATTAGAATGGTACAAATATTAGTATTATTTGCTTGCTCTATTTGGTCATATAATTACATTTTATACCTTAATTTAGGCATGCATGAACCTACAATTAATGTTCTTTTTTTTCTTTTTTTTGGGTACAGGTTCAGAATCTTATAGAAAGATGTTTGCTGCTACACATGAGCAGAGAGCAATGCATCAAGGCCTTGGCAGAGCATGCAAGCATTAGGCCTCTAGTTACACTTACAGGTTTTTCTTCCCCGCTCTGCCTTTTAGCAATATTTTGCCACTAATAAATAACCATTGAGCTAGATTGCCAGTGATTAAAATTACTTGGTGTTGCAGTGTGGAGAGAACTACAGAAGGAGAATAGGGACTTCTTTCAAGCATATGGCCCTTATCCCATTAATAACACAAGTGAGTACCCTGTAGTATCAACTAATTATCTTTATAATTAATCTTAATTAGCAGCATCTAATTACCATTGATGGTCTAAATTCTTCTTTCTAATTTCTTGTAGGAATGTATATTCATCAAACCGGTCTGCGATTGGCAAGGGACAATAGAAGGAATGTATATAGTTAGGGTTTTAGTTCACTCTACTTGCAAATAAATGATCATCAACTTTCGGTAAGTTAGATTCTGATGAAATTCTGAAGTTTAGGAATTTTTATTTTTTTTCCTGATGAACATATCTTTTAATTATGATTGATGTTAATTCATTATCTAGCTAGCTGTATCACTAGATGGTGATTAATCAAGAAAGACAAGACCTGAAATGGTGTTTTTTTCTTCTGGCAATCAGTACCAAATACTTTTGAAAACTTAAAGGGCTAGCTAGCTAGCTGGGTTTTTTTATATATATATCTAGTTATAGTCAGCCTTGGACAATAATAACTTGCAGTGGGATCATTCCCGAGAGCATCTAACCTTAAAAAGGACACAAGATTAAGAAATCCTACAAACCCTAAACCCTAAAACAGAACACTTTCCTTCTTCTGGCAATTTATAGGACATCTTCTTCAGTCTTTCACTCAAATGGTGTTCTTGCCCAAATGGAATGCCTCGGAACCTTTCTTTCTGTGAAACAACCTTTGCTGCTCTCTATGTTCACCTGAATTATTTAAAATTTCAAAAATAGAAAGTTTTGCATCATCTACTAATTCTGTAGCACAAGAACAAAAATACCCCTAAAGGGTTAGTATTTCATAAATTTTGACAGTCATGTATAGTTGTAGGTTTTTAACTCATAGAAAATGACTTCTAGCTTTGGAATTATTATTCAAACAAATTGGACAACCATCTTTTTTTCTTCTTTGTGGGGACAGAATAAGCAACCCTACTACTGTACATTGAAAGTTTTGAACTTTCAACTTTCCTGGCCACCAATTTCTTGCCACATCATCTCTACATCTAACTAATTACTATATTACAGTAACATTTGCATATGCGGTGATCGTCTACTCATGGCAAAGTTCTACCGAAGTCAAGTCCGAGTCTTACCTCTTTCTAAAAGACAATAATTCTATACCATTGAATTAAGATCTCTAAAGCTCAGATCATGGAAATGAGGAGGGAGGACCCATATCTTGTAAAATGGAAATGGTAAGAGTTTTGGCATTTTGCAATAAAGACAAGGGACAATGAAAAACACATGTACATTTTGTATACTTGTAAGTTACAATATCAGTCCTATGTAGAATGTGCTTAAAATGATTGTTTTCAAGTGATTGAGTGATATGATTAGATTTACCTCAGTTCCATCAGAGCTCCATGCTTCTTTTTCATCCTCTTCAAGGCCACAGCTCTGATCTCCATCTTCTTTGTAGTGCATTGGGGGGAAATGGGCCCACTTCAAAAACCATTCAAACAAACATTGTCAAAAAGGATTCAGCAATGATATTTAATTAGGGACAATAATATTATTTATTTCTCAAAATCATTATCAGTACTTCAATTCCCTATGGAATTCTGTCAGCAATTTTAGTTCTAAAAAAACTTTACATTTTTGGCAGCTGTACTGAATGCTTCCTTATGAGCCATTTGTGGGTTCTCAGATTTCAACCTTCTTATCTCTTCTCTGCACATAATCAATACATAGAACAGTAATTATATAAAAAAATAAAAAAAAAATCAATTAAATCATGTAGCTAATCCAATCCATAATTAATTAAAAAGTTGATTAATTACTTGATGAAACGATTATAAGCTGATGGAGCTCTCTGCCTCTTCTCTGGAGCTGCACAGAGCAATTTAACTCTGATTAGAGCCAAGAAAGAATGTTACAGTTACACAACTTCAACTTGATGATAAAAGGAGACGTACGTTTGTTAATGACACGGTTGACAGGATTCTTACTCTCTTCTTCATTGTCAGAAGATGACACCAGAAGTGATGAATTAGGTGTGTCTAATGGTTTTGGAGCATCCCTTTTCTCTGCTGCACTAATTTCCTGTTTTTGCTGGAGAGAGAAAAAAAAAACAGACATCAGTATAGTATTTCAAAGACTTCAGCTTTACTGGAGAAAACTGTGCTAGCCACCCCAATTTGGGACAGCTCGAACGGTATTAGTCTCGTGTCCGAAATGGCTCAAAGATTTAAACTTTAAGTACTAAAATGTTACACCTGATCATCTTCATGAGAAAGGTTTGGTAGAAGATGGAAAGGGATGAAGGAGACTTTCATCATATTGACAGAGAGGAGGCTAGTGCAGTGGCCACATCTCACAGTCACCACCATGGACAAGCTGCTGCATGGCACACTTACCTGCATTTTTTGGCAGACAAAAATGAAACAATGTCTATTTTTGAAGGTTTTATGCGTGCAAGACAGAGTGCAGCTGATATGTAAATACCAGTAAAATGGTGGTGCAGAAACCACACTGCACATAGCAAATCTGCTCAGGAAGATCAAAGAGTTGGGTCAGAGTTGACATTTTTTCTTGAAATGTTTTTGTGTTATTTGGTGCTTGTGGGTCTCTCTCTCTCTCTCTCTGTCTCTAACTCAGGTGTGTGTATGTGTTTTTGTGTTTGAGTGAAGAAAAACACTGATGAATGATGATGTGGGTCATTTTAATGGAAAAAGGGAGGATTTATAGGAGTTAGAAGGGTAGGGACCATTAATGTTATACATGTCAGCAGTCAGCTAAGAGTTTCAAATATGGTCAAGCAATATTTTCAGAAATGATGGATTTCTAATTAGGATTAGTGGCATTACTTGCATTATTTTTCAATTTTGACCAGTTTTTTTTGGATCCAAGGGTTGGGTTCAGATTTCTATGACAGAAAGTGAGAAGAGTAGGGTGCCTCTTTGTTTCATGTGTTGTTTTCTTTGTTATTTACTGCACTTATCTCTCATGGAGCAACTCTCTCATTGATGAGACTGAAAGTTGAGAAACTTTTACCAAATGTGGAAGAAGAATGCATAGTTTCTACTTTCTAGAAGTGTGGATTTAGAAGGAAAGAAAAGGCATCTTAGGATTTGTCTTTGGTAAGAGATGGAAACTGTGTAATTGACACAAATCAATAACTTTCAGCCCTCCAACTTTCTGTGCTGTCTTTGTTGACATTACTTCCCATATCTCACAACAACATCTTCCACACACACCCTAATTCTTAATTTTTTTGCCTTTCTGCTCTTGCACATGAGTTAGAGCAGAGATGATGATCAGTGACCTAAAAAGAATTTGCGATGATGATCAATCAAGATTTTTCATTCAAGATTCAAGAACTTGTGTTGCTCAAGCAGGAGACAAATTAGACAGAGTGATTTACTAATTTGTCCAACTAAACACAAGAAGATTGGTCTGCAGAAAGAAAAAAAGTAAGTACTACAAGAACTTTTGCATTGAGTTGTGATTAATGCACAACCACCTCACTGCCATAGTTAGGGTTCTGGCTCTCTACAATGTATAGAGGGACCACATCACTAGCTAGCACCATGAAAGTCTCTTTTTTGTTTTTGTTTTTTAACAATAAAAATTATGAAATATGTTTCGTTGATCAGGTAACTCTAAAAATATAAACTTTTAAAGTAAATAAAACACTATATGTTGGTTAAAATCGTCCTTTATAAACGAACTCAATCATAAAAGCTAAAATTGTTTTTTTTTTGTTAGTAGTGATTAAGATAGAAGAAAAAACAAGGTATCAATGTGGTGTTTGGTTGGTTTTGGGGAAGGGCAGGACATTGTTGCACACGTAGTTAAATGATGGATAAATGATATTGGTTCGTGCAAGTTTCTGTTCTTGCGATAGGAATTGAACAGGAGATGGAAGGCTGAAATGAGGAGAATATGAACAAGGAATGATTTTGGATTGGAGGAGGTACAAGAATCTCTGCCCTCTCCTTAATGCCTTCACACCTAAGCAAACCCATATGTTTCTTCAACTATGTTAGTGTAGTGCCCCTTTAATTACCCTAAAAGAAAAGGTATAGTACCCTACAATCTAAGGCCCATTTCCTTGAAAAGGGGGGAAAAACAAAGAAAAGTAAATGCATTTCAGCTACTTTTACTTGTGCCTCCTGCTCTACAGCTATATGATAATTCGTTTGGGTTGGGGGGGTAGGCCCAAATTTTTGACAGGAAACTAGGCCCAATCACAGACCCATGTATTTCAAGCCCTGCTATTGCTAGACACAGATGTGGTATTCAACTTCCTTAGTAGCAACAACTACAACAAACTCTCCCTTGCTCACTAGTCAGTAGTCACTGAATTTTGGATCAATAATGGAGTTGTCACTCAAACCGAGTGAAAATGCAAGTCTTTTACCACGCTACTAAATGAAGTGATTTCGGCTTTACAAGCACATAGTTAGCACAGCCGCAGAGCGACAAGCTACCAAGAAGTTCCAGAAGCATCACTAGACACTAGGCTTTATCAAAAGATTTGAAGTCGTCAAATGGTTTAGGGATTTTGAGACGGGACACCAATTCAGGAAAGAGAGCATCACTAAACTGTCTTTTGGGCACTAGTATGCCTATGCTCACGAAATTATAGACATACAGGACATAGTTTACAAGCGTCTGGAAGTGACCAACAGCATGCATGGTGAGGCTAACGCTGTAGAACTAACTATAATCTAAAATATAAGAACATACTCAGATGAAATGGAAATCTAGAAGCAATCCCAAAAGCTCGGTCGGTCCTTAAGACCAGGGCAGACCATACTAACATGAGGACCAAGTTTCAGCAGAGCATGACAAATGGTATTATACAAATCACAAAGCCATGTCAAATCATTGGAATGCATGTTCCCAGCCAAAATTACTAATGCTGAACCCAGGATGCAGAAATACCAGTACCAAAACATAGGGAAAATGGTGGCAAAAAAATAAATTTTCAGGCTAAGATTACTGCAAAATATATGCAATAATCACCAAATAAAATGACCAAAGTAGCACAGGTGCACAATTTTCACCACAAACAACACTACTACGCAATCTAAACATCAGCGGCAACAGATAAACAGTTGCAAAACTTTTAACTAACCTCTACAAAGAAATGTTCCACCTGTAATCCCCCCAAAGCTAACAAAGTAACCTCTACGTAACTTGTTGCATATGCAAACTCAAACACAAAAGAACCTATCCTGACAATGCAAAAGCAACTCATAAAAAACATTTCTGAAAACATCTTCTGGGTAGAGACTCTAAAGGAAGAACACTACCAGACATAACACTTCATCCTTCCTCTACTTCATAACAAAAAAGTTCCCCCTTTCCTTTCATAACTAGAAGGAAAATAGAACTGATACATTTTACATACAGAAAACTAACTACAGTGGCAAACTTTGCAAGACCTTCTACCCAGATAACAAATTAGTTCAGCAAACATGTTGACTCAAACTGAATGCTAAATTCTTACGCCCACCACAATATATTTTTCTATTTTTCATCAACGCTCAATTTTATTTTCCAGCATATTAAGCTCAGCATTAAGCCATGAGTGTAAGCATTTTGACCTAGCCCAAATGATCAGTTGGTGTATGATGTATAAATCTCCCTACAATACTTGATTATATTCATTAAAGCATAACATCTGACTGCATAAACACAATGCAAAAATTGAAAGCAAGGGCAGATATCAACAGTTTATTTGACTCAAACAACAGATAGACACTCAATGAAGCCAATGGGAACACCAGTCCCATGAAATGAAGCAGCCAATCAACTATAAAAACAAGAACAGACAGGATACTATTGCATCCAACCTCAAGGCATACAACTACCAAATTCCATAACAAAACAAAAACCAGAGCAGCATGTCAAACGCTAAATATTGCAAACACCAAAATAAGCATATTATGCAACTTCAATTTCAAATTAAAACATCAAATATCCAGCAATTTAACCTAAACCAGAGGTATCAAAACTTTAAACTGGATCCATCATAACATAACATAGAAAAAAGCTACTGATCATAAGACAGTAATCAAAGGAAGCACCGTGAGCTTAATCTCCACCAGCCTTGTTGTAAACATAAGTGAGACCGCACTTGCCACAGTAGTGCCGATCAAAATGGTTGGCCATGAAAGTTCCAGCACCGCACTCGGCGTTTTGGCACTCCTTCCTGAGCCTCTGTACCTTCCCGGAATCATCCACCTTGTAGAACTGCAGCACCGCGAGCTTCACCTTCTTGTGCTTGTGCTTGATCTTCTTCGGCTTGGTGTAGGTCTTCTTCTTCCGCTTCTTAGCACCACCGCGCAAGCGAAGGACCAAGTGGAGAGTGGACTCCTTCTGGATGTTGTAGTCGGCGAGGGTGCGTCCGTCCTCGAGCTGCTTGCCAGCGAAAATCAGACGCTGCTGGTCAGGCGGGATGCCCTCCTTGTCCTGGATCTTAGCTTTCACATTGTCGATGGTGTCAGAGGACTCGACCTCTAGGGTTATGGTCTTGCCCGTCAGGGTCTTCACGAAGATCTGCATGTTGGTGGCTGCGATGGGTGGAGGAGAAATGTGGGAGATAGAGGGGCTTTTATATGACAGAGTAGGGCTTTGGTTTTGATTTTTAGGGTTGAAAAATTAAGCAAAAGTAAAATTAAATGATAATGCCTTTTCTAATTTGTAGGGCCCGGCCCAATTTGAGGGGTTGTCTGGGCCTTCCGAGTGAACCAGACTCTACTCATTACCCGAATACCATGCAATGTAACGGGGACAATGCTTCTCTCACGTAATTGGCTTTCGTTCAAATAGCATGTTGCTATAAATAAATGGTATTTTCATGAAAATAGTTGATGTAATTATACAAAAGATTAAATTGCGTTACAATTAAATTAAAACCAATTGTTAATAAAGTATTTTTAATTGTGAATTATAAGTGTTTAAAACTACGAGCAATTGGCTGACTTTAGCGGCATCGTATATAGTTTTTTTCAAATATTAGAGGAAATTAAAACTACATGATATGCTTTAGTTAAGATCAAAATTAAAATTAAATGATAGAGAGATTGGTGTTTTGGAGATGGGAGGTTTTCATAGGCAGTGGGTTTTTTGGTTTTTAGGGTTGAAAAAGTGTATCCTTCTGTTTTTTCGGGTTGTCTCGGCTGTCCAATTTTTAACATAATTAGCTTAATGGTTTCATTTTTCACTCAAATAATATCTTAACAATACTTAATTTAATTACACAAAAATATGATTACAAATTGCGTTACAGTTTAATTATTACCGAAGCAATAAATCTTGTCTAAATGAGTTATTTTGTTCAAAGTTCAAACCTGTTAAAACTAGTTCAAGGTTATGGTCTCGTTTCACAATTGGCTGGTTTAGGTGGCATCGTACTAAATATACAGAAGATCAACATGATTGTTTTAAACCGTAAGAAAGATCAACATGATGGATGATACTTTAGTTTTTGTCAGGTTTAATATTTGGATATTTGATGGTTTAATTTGAAGTTGAAATTGGGTGATATGCTTTTTATCTGGGTATTGTTCTGTAGGGTTTGTTGGTGTTTCCAATATTTAGTATTTGCATAATGTGTGTTATTGCTGCTCTGGTTTTTGTTGCGTTATCAAAATTAGTAGTTGTATTTGTATGCCTTGAGGTTTTGGATGCAATAGTATGGGTCTCTTTTTGTTTTTGTTGGGATTTCTCGGCCCCGTGGTTAGCCCATCCCCGAAAATTGATTTAAATAAATATTATTATAGTTGGATTCAATTGTGCAAAACTACGCCATTTTGTGCAAAACAGTGTCACTTTGATTCTATGACAAACTTAATTTTTTATTTTTTCTAAAAAATACTATCATTACGATATAGAGATCGAACTCTTGATAAACAATATTATATTTAGTTATATACAAAACATGGCTTGTAAAATCTAAACAAATATTATAATTTAAATATGGTAGATTACTAGTTTAAAGCTAAGGTAAGAAGCATAGATAAGATTTATCAAAAAAAAAAAAAAACAGATAGGAATATATAATACATACATGATACAACACGATATTTTAGAATAATAAATCTTGACATTTTAAAATACAATATCCTAAGAATTAAAAAGATAAATATTAACAAGTATTAATATATACAAATGTATTGGATACATGTATAGGTATTAAAGTATCGAATACGATTTACGTCCCAACATAAATATGTGAAATTTTTTCAAGAATTTGTTCGTTATAGGACAAGAGGATTGGATTTAGAGCCTCAATTTTTTTTAACATGGTTCTTTCTTATATGGGTTTATCCGACAAGTATAAGTATTATTAATGTATTACTAATTTACTCATTTCATGACAACGTTATTTCTTACAATAATATAATTATTAATTTTATTACATAAAATATTGAATAATTAACATATGTCCACGATATTCTTTAATAATACCATATATTAAACTAATAACTAATGATAATATTATTAATAGGAGTATATATTTGGTATTTTTTATAACTAAATGTATAGTTAATTTAAAATGGTCACTTGTTAAAGAAATATATTTTAAAATAAAAAATGGGAAACAGTTTTTTATTTTATTAAAGAAATAGTTGTAAACGTAAAAAGAAAGGTTAGATTTATTATATATAAAGTATAAACCGATAATAAACCTCATGTTTACCCCATTTTTAGCTAACTGGCTGTCTAAAACGGCATCACTTCATAAACCAGTAAAAAATCTAGCGCTACTCTTGCTTTCTTCCACTCCATTTCTGCAACTCCAAAAAAAAAAAAAACCCCGAAAAACCTCCATCCATGCCCAGAACACATTATCCGAAACCATGACAATTGTATCCTCATTCCAATCTCTCAACCTCTTCTCGTCCCTCCCATCAACCCCGCCGCCAAACAACCCCACCTCCTCCTCCTCTATCTCCGCCCCTCCTCCTCCTATCCCCATACCCAAACACCCTCCTCCCCTAAAAAAATCCAAAACTTCCCCTACCACTCCGTCTCCCGCCTTCAAACATCCCCACCGTAAATCTCACTACTACAAGCCCGTCAAGCCTGGCCAAGTCATCCCAGCCGACGGTGATCGCTCCGTCATCATCGGTGAGTCCGGCGTGTCCTACCTTCTCCCCGGAGCACCGTTTGAGTTCCAGTTCAGCTACTCAGAAACTCCGAATGTTAAACCGTTAGCAATGCGGGAACCGGCTTTTCTGCCGTTTGGTCCGCCGACAATGCCGCGGCCGTGGACCGGGAAGAAACCGTTGCAGAAGTCGAAGAAGAATATTCCGTTGTTTGACTCGTTTGACCCGCCTACTCCTGGGAAGAAGGGGGTGAAACGAGTGGAAATGCCTGGGCCGTTTCAGTTGGGGAAGTTTCCGAAGGAAGGGAAGACGAGAGAGGAAATACTTGGCGAGCCATTGAAGGATTGGGAGGTGAAAATGCTAATTAAACCCCATTTATCGGATAATCGCCAGGTTAACCTCGGTGAGGTTTCTTTCGCATTTCAAGTTTAAGGAATTTTTTTTTTTTTTGGTTTTGTTGTTTTTGATTGATGGCGTGAGTTGTTGTCAGGAAGAGATGGACTAACGCATAATATGTTGGAATTGGTACATTCGCATTGGAAGAGGAGGCGTGTGTGCAAAGTCAAGTGTAAAGGCATTCCCACTGTCGATATGGATAATGTTTGCCGCCATTTAGAGGTGATAATGGTTTGATTATAATTGGTTGTCTTGCCCTCTTGTTGGGTGTTATACTTATATCGAGATGTAATCATAGACCTGAAATTGTGTTTGTTATTTGGTGGATGTGCTTATTTCTGTTCTTGAAATCATTTTGGCCGTGTGCTTCTTCTTTCTGGATGTCAGGAAAAGACTGGAGGCGAGATAATTTATCGATCTGGTGGGGTGGTGTATCTTTTTCGAGGAAGAAACTATAACTACAGAACTCGTCCTCAGTACCCAGTAATGCTTTGGAAACCAGCTGCTCCTGTCTATCCAAAGCTTATCCAGGAAGCTCCTGAAGGATTAACAAATGCTGAAGCAGATGACTTTCGGAGGAAAGGGAAGAATCTTTTGCCAATATGTAGATTAGGTAAATTATCATCTGCCTGATGAAATGGCATGATTCTTTTTATTGCTCTTGTTGGAGAGACTCATGTGTATGTTAAAATGTCAAGCTCACCTAGCTTCTGTCCACTCCCCTTCTATGAGCTAACATAGTGTGAATGTACTGCACACACCTAATTTTATTTTGAGCTCTTTTCCCTCCTGAATTCAATTAAGATATACCAGTTGCATTGACTTTGTAACTATTATTCACATTACAGCAAAAAATGGGGTGTACATAACCTTGGTGAGGGAAGTCAGGACTGCTTTTGAAGGAAGTCCGTTGGTGAAGATTGACTGCACGGGGTTGGAGCCAAGTGATTACAAAAAGTTGGGCGCTAAGCTTAAGGTTCTTCTTAATTTTCTGTTCTTATAGCTCTCAAAGCTTGCTATAGTACCCTGCTGTTATTGCTGCCGATCATGTTAATATTGTGGACTATGAATGGTAGAAGATTTTCCACCCAACACAGGAGCTTATCGATAGTTATAGAAACAAAGATTGGTACTGAGGGAATCTACAGATTCTACACAGGGACTCGATTCAAGCTAGTAATGTATAAGATGAAGTTTTGATTGCCACGGGGTTACTTTTTTTGGGACGGTGTGAATGTGAATCAAATGGTGAATAATTTGAATGAGGTACTGAGAATATAAAAAAAATGCAATAAATGCTGATCTATCTTGTCTATACTGCTTGTTTGAAGTGATTATTAGTATTATTTTAGCATCATTAAATGTTGCTACTTTTCTGTAAAAATCTACTGCTTTTTATTACTCCATTTAGTTTCCTTTTCCTACATCAAAATTTGTATGATAAGGGTGTCAGGCATAAAGTTGTGAAGCTTGTAAGATTGTCTGATGATGCTCCATAGCTAAGTGAAACCAAATTTATTAAAATCCTTTGAGGTGTTTATTGATGAGTCTTTATTTATGTATTTTATTAGTAGGAACAATGCTAGATCTTAAACCTCATTATTAGTGGTAACCATTAGGATTCCTATGAAGATCCAAGCTTATGGGTCTATACCACTAATATGGAAAGCCTAATAACACACGCCATATGTTTAAAGGTAGTGACCCTTGTATGCAGTGGGAAGGAGGCCTGCCACAAAGTATGAAAAATTAAGCCAAGCTTTACAGAGCCCAGCTGCTACTTGGTTCAGGCTTGCTAATCTGATGATTCTTCCCTTTGTTAGGCTCGTTCTTTTGATGAATGCCTTTCCCCTCCCATTATAGGTCGTATGATTACATTACAGGGTAAAACAGTGTTGTGAAATCTTAGCCTCAGACTTTCTGCTATGATGGATATGGTATATCTTGTATAGATGAGATATCAATGTATATGATGGAATAACAATAATAATAATAATAATAATAATAAATTTGGCAACTAACCATTTACTTTTCTCTTTTCCTTTTTTTTTGTGTTGAGTCTTTGGATGCAAAGTTAGGACTTGAACTCAAGACCTTTCACTCCTGTTTGCAGAAAGTGCAGTTTACTGTTGTTTAGTGTCTTTACTTTACTGTGTGGTGTTAATGACGTGATTGCCGAGTTGTAATGATTCTGCTGTTCATTTCTTGACAGGATTTGGTCCCTTGTGTGCTGTTATCTTTTGACGACGAGCAGATTTTAATGTGGAGGGGACAAAACTGGAAGTCAATGTATCCAAATACTCCATCAAATTCATTTTCAGCTGCAAGTGATTCAAATGATTCAGGTGCGTTTTTTAATATTCATACTGCATTTGCATGCCTTCCTTCAGAGGGCTACAGTAGATACTGGAGTAGTATGGCCTAACATCCTATAGTTTGCTACTATAACTTCTTTCTACAACAATTTATTTTCATAGGTAATTAGGTTAGATCTGGGGTTGAATTGCTGTCAACCATCTTGAATAGGTAGTTCAACTGTCTATTGTTTTGGATGGGCCAAACGTCTATCTGACATGTTGTGGAAGAGCACTTTCCTAGAAATTGCATTCCTGAAAGCAATGATAACTATTTGCAAAGATGGAACCGAGTTCATGCTGTTTCCTTTTCAACCTTAACCATAAGTAGAGTCAATCGCAGAGTGTTAACTGTCCGCAAACATTTCAGTCACTATCATTTCCAAGACCATTTCAAATGCCTCTTAAGATTTTATAACCACAGCACTCTGTGTTTCGCTTGTAAAAAAGGAGCGTGTATTTTGGGAACTTAAGTTATTCAATTACTATCTGGCAATGTTGGCGTGACTCATCTTTGACTTCTAAGATTGCTGTTCACGATGCTTTTCAGGCAAATCGGATGACGACTGCCATAAAGATAAAGTAGTGACATCAAGCCCTAAAATGATGTCCCTATGGAAGAGAGCAATCGAGTCAAGAAAGGCAATTCTGCTAGATGAGATCGATCTTGGTCCTGATGCTCTTCTTAGTAAAGTAGAGGAATTCAACACCATTTCTCAGGCCACCGAACACTCCTACCCTGCTTTAATTACATCTAGTGAAAACGGTACCAATAATTCAATGTCAGCATTCGAAGATGATTCTGCCAGCGAAAATTTCAACGATGGTTACAGTGATGATGACTATGGTGAGGAATATTACGACAGTGACTCCTTGGAAGAGGTGGAAACCATGGAAACCGAAATTCCTATCGGATCATTACCCGTCGATCAGATAGTGGAGAGAGAATCTCAGACAGGAATGAGGTAAGATGTATTTGACAGGTTCCTTCCTTTCCGATTCGAATCGGGCTGTAAAATTGCAAAGCTAGTCTGTGTAAAAGGTCTACATATTGTAGTTCTGGCTGTGACTTTTTTTATGATTCCAATTTCAACCCAAAGAAAACTCAACCTACATTCACAATACAACACGTATCCTGTAAAAAATAGCAAGATAATGTCAAAAAAATGGATTGAGATTGGCTTATTGGGTGTCATTACTATTGAAGTTTATTCAATAAATAATATAATAAATGCCAGATAATGAATGAAGAAATGTTTTTCACACAAAAGACTATTTTTGGCTGGAGTATGCAATTTCCAGTGATAATGAAAGAAAAATGAATAATGCTAAATGGGAGGAAGCCAC
>NBIL01012466.1:0-11033 GCA_002752925.1 Viola pubescens var. scabriuscula
GGTTGGTTACTAACGGTGTTAGGGAGAGGTACCAAATGTGACATTTCGTTTGAGTAGAGGTACCTTTTAAAACACAAATGGAGTAGAAGTACCAAATAAATCATTTAAATCGAGTGCATGCGCCAAATTTTTTAATAACCCAAAAAAAATACGACACTCACTATAATCTTTTGATAGTAAACTCTCCAAATGGACTCATGACTGGCCCAGGGCCCAGCCCAATCAAAACTAGTAAAATTTTCAAAAAGTCCAAAAGGTTGGTCAAAAATCATAAACTGTGTTTGTTTTCTCTTGCAATTACCCACGTGATCCCTATTATTTGTTTCCTTTTTTTATTAACTGCTTTTCCATATCTGTGACTGTGAGCTGTCAAAAATGGAAAAATTACGTCAAAAATAACTTGCCCGCCCGAACAACGATACCGAAATAAAAAGGACAAGACTAAAAACAAAGAACCGGGTCAACCGACAAGTCTTTCACCGCTTTTCACCAGCACATTCTTTTGGGATATTCATGTTCCAATTCGGGCCCGATGAGGACAGCTTCGTAAATCCACTCCGTCCAGAATCCAAAGGTTTTATTACTCTTATATGATTAGATTTTTTTAGTAGGGAAAAAAAAAACGATTCCTTCCGCTGCACAAACTGCCAAGGAGGAGAAGAGAGAAAAAGAGGGGACTCAGGAGAAAGGAAGAAGAAGGGAGCCCGTGATTTGAAACGATAAGGACTCGCAAGGTAAAACCCTACACACTCGCTTTTATATTTCTTATTAAAAATTGAATCTTTATTACAAAACTTTTATTTTTCCTTTCATTATCGTAAAACAACTGCTTGTGTTCTCTGTTTTTTGAAGTTACGTTGTCGGGTGGTGGTTCTTCTTTCTTGTTATCTGGTTGGCGTTTTTCTTTCTTTTTGGTCTTTTTGGGTTTTAGTTGTCGGTGTTGAATGTTGATTCGGATACAGCATTGTACTGTTTTATTTTGTTTTGGATTAATCAAAAACTCGTGAGTTCTATTCTTAAGGATATATGCTTCTTCTGCTTGTGTTTAATCGACTGAATTAGGTTTAATTTATGATAGATTGGAGTGTTTGTTGTTTTGCTAATGTGGGCGTTGTTGGAATCTTGTGTCATATAGATGCTAGTAATGCTATATGCAGTATAACCTTTGAATCTTTGCACGAACTCATGGGCACTGCATGTATTGATCCTATTTGAGATCAATCTATACAGTTCAATGTTTGCCGATATTTGATATTTGCCAGTGAGAATATGCTGTTTGGATGCATGATTTTGATGTATAAAAGCATTATATTGTCACTGAATTAGTGGGTGAAACTATTGGTTAGGATATAAGTAGTGAGAACTGGATGTTGATTGTATTCATGGTATCCCATAACATTGTATTTAAGGATGCGATCTCAGGATTATGTTTCGAATGCAATGTTCATGTTGTTGAAAGTGCATTACTTTAGTTTGGCAGTCTCAAGTGAATCTCTATTTGTTCTGTGACTCTTTGTGGGTTATTAGTTTGCCATCCACATACTTGCATTCTTCAGTTAACCTTTTCCATGTACGTACGCATAGTTGGTTGTCTTGTGTTGGATGCATGGTTTGAATTGTTGCTCTCAACAAGTTTGTGAGTCAAGTAGTTTTTTGGGTTTTAGAGATTATTGAAAGTCAAGATTATTTGAATTTGTGCGCCATTAGCACGTGAGCTTTGTGTTGCATCCTCAACTATTCTTGCATTTTTCCATTTGGTACTTTTATTTATCAATAAACTGGTTTTGGTGATTTCCTGGGTACTAACCCTGAAAAGAAGAATAAGATGCATAGTTGTACGCAGTTTTGAGACTAATTTTATTGTTGTGTGATGAAAGTGAAACTGCATGTGGTTGTGACATTTATTAAAGGAAATATAATGCGATTTTTTATTTTCTGTCAGATGGAGGCACAAAATCCTCAACATAGACATAATGTAGAAATAAACATTGATGTTACTGATGGGGTGAGGAGCCTAGGAGCAAGTAAGTTATGTGGGGAAGCACCCTGTGGATTCTCAGATGCTGAAACTGCCTCCAAGAATGCCACAGAGCGATCAGCTTCCATGCGCAAGCTCTGGATGGCAGTGGCACTTTGTGCAGTCTTCATGGCTGTTGAAGTGTTTGGTGGCATCAAAGCCAATAGTCTGTCAATAATGACTGATGCAGCGCATTTACTTTCAGATGTTGCAGCATTCGCTATCTCCTTGTTCTCTTTGTGGGCTGCTGGTTGGGAAGCCAATCCACGTCAATCCTATGGGTTCTTTAGGATTGAGATCCTTGGTGCATTGGTTTCCATACAGCTTATATGGTTACTTGCAGGGATTTTGGTATATGAAGCTATTGTTAGGATGGTTCACAGTACAGATGAGGTGAATGGTTTCCTCATGTTTCTTGTTTCTGCATTCGGTCTGGCAGTGAATATCCTCATGGCTATTTTGTTGGGCCATGATCACGGACATGGGCATGGGCATGGGCATGGGCATGGTCATGGTCATGGTGGCCACAACCATGGAACGGTAATTACCACTCATGATCATCATGATCATCATGAGGAGCACCATCATACAGAGGACTCAAAGCATGAGCACCACCACTCTGATCTAGAACATGCAGAGCCATTGCTCGCACAAGAAAAAGGCAAGCCTGCAAAAAAGCAGCGGAACATCAACGTACAAGGGGCTTATCTCCATGTACTTGGGGATTCCATCCAGAGTGTTGGGGTCATGATTGGAGGTGGAATCATTTGGTATAAGCCGGAGTGGAAGATAGTTGATTTGATCTGCACCCTGATTTTTTCGGTTATAGTCTTGGGTACGACTGTCAATATGCTTCGGAACATACTTGAAGTCTTGATGGAGAGCACTCCACGAGAGATAGATGCAACAAAGCTAGAAAGGGACGTGTTAGCGATGGAGGAAGTGGTGGCCATTCAT
This sequence comes from Viola pubescens var. scabriuscula, assembly GCA_002752925.1. Classification (NCBI taxonomy): domain Eukaryota; kingdom Viridiplantae; phylum Streptophyta; class Magnoliopsida; order Malpighiales; family Violaceae; genus Viola; species Viola pubescens. The sequence goes on from NBIL01012466.1 coordinate 2,975, forward strand.
GAACTGCATATATGGGCTATAACAGTGGGAAAGATCCTCTTGGCTTGTCATGTCAAAATCAGGCCGGAAGCTGATGCTGACAAGGTATTAGACAATGTGATAAACTACATCAGAACAGAGTACAATATCAGTCATGTTACTATCCAGATAGAGCGTGAAGTCGAATAAAATGGATCTTAGTGGTTAAATCTCTGGACATGTAAGTTCCAACATTGTGTTGGTGCGCGCACACCCTTTGCATGATAACTTTGATTAGAGTTGTTTAAGTTATCTTTTAAGTAGCAGATACTATCAATATTATTTTGCTCGTTGAGTGCTTTTTGTCTGTTCTATCTGTTTTCATGAATTGCTTTCTTCCGTTTCGGGACACTCAGATTACCTGCTACTGGACTGAAGGTTTCGTTCGGCTGGGAAAGGAAACTGCGGTTATCTTCTGCTCTACTGCAGAGACATGTGTGATGTGAGCATAGGGGTCTACCACTGAGAGTTTTCTAGTGTCACAGGAACTGATATGAGAGGTAGAGGTTGAGCAGCTGGTAGCTCCAGGTAGAGTAGCATCTCGTCGGTTAGATCGCAGAGGAGAGAGCGTCATGTTGTGAAGTGGGGGCTGTGGTGTCATCAAATTGAGTGAATAAATTTCAATCTGTTTTTGTTAGGACCCTCTCTCGTGAAGAGAGAGTGTAGCTGTAAATTGACTAGCTAACAAAAATGTGCATTGCTGGATTGGGATCAGTAGTAGTACTGGAGATAGAGAAAGCTTCGTCACCACATAAGATGCCAGTTAGTAAATCTGTGTTATACTAACTGAGGTGAAAGAAATCCCCTACCGAACAACTCACATCAATCACATATTGGTTTTGCGAGTTCGGTAAGAACGTTAAAAAAAGTAATGGTGCTGTTACTTTTATGGTCCATTGGAGATGAAATCTGTAGGGTAGCAAGTAATTAAACATGAGGTACATGACAATATTGTTGAAATCTTAGCAGATTTTGGTGAGAGCAAAGATGCATGCGTCGGGTTGTGTGGCTAAAAACTGTATGCTATATTTTATAGGATGGAGAATGGATATGCCGCAGTTTCAAGTGGATAAGGTTCTTACAAGTTACAACGTAGACATTATCAAATTATTCACATCTCTTCTCCCATCTTCATGTGAAATTGTGAACACAAAAAATCTCAGCGGATAAAAACAAATCTTGCCTCTAATAATAATTAATCGAAGATGGAAGCCATGATCATGATCACATGCATGCATGCATGCAAAAAAAGGACAGTATCCGGCGGTTGAATTATAAAAAATGAGAAAAAGAAGTATAAAAAATGAATGGTATGCCTTATATGACAAGGTTGATATGAAGATAATGAAACAGATGACTTTGCAGAAGTGATATGATAGATGAGAGCAACCAATTAGAATGGTTTAGTAATTTTGAGGGATGGTCAAGCCCTTGCTTGATGAATTATGAGGTTTTCTTCGTTAGGATTTGAGACACACTGCCTTGTTCATCAGGCAACATGGTTGTCACTTTGAAATTATATATTTTCTTTTAAAAAAAGAGAGAAGGAAGGGGCCTTATAACTAAAGTTCAAGTGAATATTTGGGTCTACCAACAAATAATTGATTTGAGTAGTTCGACAGTCACGTAATTAAGTCAGAATGTTGTAAAATAATTTGTTTGAGTGTGCAAATTCAAATCTCACACCGAAAAAATAAGAATAAGACTTTTAGTGAAAACCGCGTAAAATTATATTTAAAATAAATAATTTCATTAGAAACCCATAGACTTTTACTTTTGGAATACTTTTTGTAAAATAATGATTGGAAGATTTGATTAATGAGAATATAAAAACCAAGCAAAATCAACAATCTAATTAAGACTCAAATTCATATCCCCATTAATGGCGTGTTCCTGGTGGAGACAAAAAAACCTCAAGCACGACATAATTAATGCAAAACATGGCCACATCTAGCAGAGGGAGAGAGAGCATAGGACCCAACCAAAACTTTTTTGAAATTATTGAGAATGAAAGCAAACTCCAACGCCCGACATTACCATAACATATCCATGGAGGACAAAAGGATAGCTAGAGTTCGTGAACCTTGTTTTATTGCTTTTCTATATGAATATATATATATATATATATTCATTTTAGAAACAAAAAGTAGTTATCCATCCAAACCATGATTTTTTTACCGTTCATAGGAGCTATACTCAGAATCAAAATTTAGTCATAATTCGACATTACAACCGGTAAATATTGTTGACAAAAAGTGATTTCTATCAAAAAAAAAAACAAACTCATAATTTAAGTCATAAAAAACACATCTCACATAAATGAGGGGGTGATTTTACCGTTCATAAGAACTATACTCAGAATCAAAATTTAGTCATAATTCGACATTACAACCGGTAAATATTGTTGACAAAAAGTAATTTCTATCAAAAAAACAAACTCATAATTTACGTCGTAAAAAACACATCTGAGGGGGTGATTTTTATCAACCCATGCATGGTTAATTTATAAAATTAATTAACACATCTTTTAAAGAAATCACCCGACCCTAGCATTATTAGTTGGCCCATATTGTGAGTTGTTATGTCTTAGCCTATCAATAGTGATCTTGTTTCCCTTCCATGCAAAAACAACTCCAACTTAATTCGTGGATTATCGGTCAAATACAAAAGACTTTAAAATCTTGATTTAGACTCTTATTTTTTCGAGTTAATGGTAAAAATAGACGAGGTCAGAAATTAGTGGTCAAATTGTTCAGGATGTGAAACGTTGATGGCCTGACAATTTGTATCCCTTACCAAGATTGTAAAATCCGAACCGATCATAAACTCGATTTGAAAAAAGAGTAGAAGATTAAAGAGTTAACTCGAAAAAATTCAAATTGACCCGTAATTTTAATAAATTAATAAATAAAATTTAATATTTGCATAGAGTATAAGAATTTTTTAAAAATAAATGAAATATTTATCTGTGTATTTTTATTATATGTTGTCATATAATAGCACAAAGTAGTGTTTAAGGCTTTATTGGCCAACACATTGAACATGAGTTTTAATTTCATGTTTAGCATTTTTCTCAAAATTATTTTCTTTAAAAAAAATCGGGTTGAATGGTTCTCCGGTTGATCAAAATTTAAAAAAACTCATTTTAGAGGGTTTTCAAACTCAACCTGGTGACCAATAGTTGAGTTTTTCGGTCAAATCAGCCGGGTCGGACTGGGTTTGACTACCTTGGTCGTTAGTTATCCAATTGCTGAAGAAAAAAAATCGAAGATTTGTGATTGTCATGCGAATTGCAGTGCGCATTTGTAGTTAAAATTTAATTTTAAGTTTAAAAAGCTTTACACAAAACACAGATTTGTGTTTATTTTATTAGTACTCTAGAGAAAGAAGGAAATAATCACTTTGTTTTTTAGGTCAAGATTATCGGGTAATTCGATCATTATATTAAGTGTCGACTATTTCAAATTTAAGTTGGGAAAGGACCCTGAAAGGAGGTAAAACTCGCCCTCACAAGTTTAACACAACTGTATACGCAGCGCCAGGGTTTTGAAACTCGGTCCATCCCGGCCGGGTCAATCCAATTACTTGGCGACCGGATGAGTTTTTGGGTAAAACCTTTTTTTGAAAAACTTGGCTAAAACCCAGCGACCTAGATCAAAATCTGGCGACCAAAGTATGGATTTCTAGGTTGGCCCGGTTAGTTTTTTTTCTTTCAATAATCAAGTTTTGGTTTTATAAATCAAATAAAATCTATTGATTTTACGATCATATTTAAGTCATATTAAAATCTAATGTCATATTTAGATCGACTTCACTTGACTTTTTAACCTTTGATCTCTTATCCTACCCAAATTACTATCCCAGGCTAAATATGAAAACCTTACCCAAGATTTAAACATGAGACTTCTTGTAAAACTAGAAGATTCCTCCTTCTTAGGTGGAATACGATTTCTGCCGTAAGCATTTATGTAATCAATCAGAAGTAAAAGCGTAAAAGAAGTGTAGAAACGGAAAGGTGCGCACGGAGCGGAAAGAATTCCAGAAAAAAATCAAAAGACAGTCATAGTCGTACGGTAGAATTCCATGTGCATTGTGCAATGGTGTTATTTACCAAATCATCAAAAAATGTCAAATATCTCCATTTAGAAAAGGAAAAAGAAAATCTCCAAATTTGCTGGTTAATTATTGTATAGGGAGCACATAATTGCTAGAACACAAATATAATTAATTATAAAACTTAAAAATCGTATTTATATTAGGTTTAGTTAGATGGAACAAGAAGCGTTGAAGTTTAAGTTTTAAATTAATAACAGAAATAGAAAAATGGCCGATCACAATGAAAATATAAAATAGTTATTAGATCGGATTGAAATTTGACAATCAAATAGCTCTAATAATTTGAAGGAAAAAAAAAATCATTTCAAGGTTCGAAATGGAGCTCCGAATTGACTAATTCAATCTAGAAAGATCATAAAACTAAATTTTAGATTTTTTCTGATTATTTTTTGAAATCTACTAGTATTATTTTCAAATTTGAGGATATTTAAATTTATATTTCTATTAATTTTAGTGTTAAGCTTAGATATTAGTGTAATTATAGATTTTATTCTTTTCTCTAAATTGCGAGATTTTTTATAATTTTTTTTTATCATTTAGATTTCAAGTTTGAATATGAAAAAAAAAATTGATGATCAAGAGAGTCACTCTACCGATTTCGGTAATTATTCAAACGAGATTATTCTAGAAAAAACAAAAATAAAATCTGAAAAAACAAAAATAAAATTGAAAAATTCAGAAGAAAGAGAACGTTTATTTCCAAAGAAAAAGTGGCACGGAGAACTGTGGAGGGAAAAGGAAAAGAAAGGAAGAAAGGAAGGAAGGAAGAAAGGAAGAAAGGACCCAGGACCCATCATCAGACGATATGACACAATCTGCTGCAGGAGGACTTTCCATTTTTCAAACCTTCTTTTTATTTTTATTTTTCTTTAATATTAATAAAATGTAATATTTTTCAATATTTTTTCTTTTTCTTTTTGGGTTTGTGTCCTCCTCTCCTTGTCCCCACAACTGTCTGTCTCCGCTGCTGGACAAAACCTGCCACCGTCAATAATGCTTTGGGACCTTGCATATCAGACAACTTCTCCCTTCTCCTCCTCCCTCCTACCTCCCTCCCTCCTCCTCCTCCTCCACCTCCTCTCTTCTCCTACCAACCCTATTCATCCCATAAATCCATTCTTTAAATTACTTTTAACTACAAACAGTATATATTTTTAAAAAAGAAAAGAAAAGATCAACCATTTTCTTGGGCTCCATTCCTAATTTACTTTCTTGCAAGTACTACTTTTCTTTTCTCACCCTCTTTTCCTTTCTGTAGAAATTCTTGAACGGCATTTAATACTATACCCTATTTAAAGACTATCACAAGCAGCAGCAACTACAACAACAACAACATCAGGAAACCAGAAAAAAAAAACTAAGGAATATTACAAATTGTAGAAGTTGTTGTATGGTATGGGGTCTCAATTTGGGGGTTACATTTATTATCTGTTGTTTTGCAAGTAACATCACCAGTGGAATTGGAATGTTTAGTTGTTGGTGGGGAGAAGAAGAATTTAAAGCTTCTTGCTTTGCTTGCAAGAACTACTAACTAGTATATAAGTGTATAACTACTACTTCTGCTACTTCTGCTGCTGCTGCTGCCGCCTCATCTTGTAATGGAGAGGCTTCTTCAAGGACCCATTATTAATAATTCCTGTGTATGTTTCTTATATTGTTTGTTGTTCATTTCTAGTACTACCATCCTAACCCATCCTTTCTTTTTCACACAAGTTTTCCATTTCTTGAAATGGACTGCTACTTCTTCTGCTGCTGCATTTACTACACCAACCAAGGACTTGGCATTCAATGCCATTGCCACATTTGCATTTCTTCCTAGAAATGCTAACATTTGCATCTTCTGCTCCTCTCCTTCAACATTCCATTCTCATTCTTTTCTCTTAAATTTCTCTGCTGCTCCTCATGAGGCTCCACTACCTATCCTATTCAATTCATGTCAATTTCCTTTCTTCAATTCTTCCTTTTGAAAGGTTGGGTACTGTAAAACAAAACCCCCTCCAAAACAAGATTGATAAAGATTATTATTTCTTTTATTATCATTCTCTTCTTTCTTTGAGTTGTTGTCATTTTCTTGCAGCTCTTTCAGGAGCATTTGGGTGTGGAGTGCTTAGAACAAGAATATAGATTTGAAGAAGAAGAAGAGCAGCTGCAGCAACACCAACAAGAACAACAAGCACAGTTTTCAATACCAAGTTTAGAAGATAGAATGCCTTTTCTTCAAATGCTTCAAAGTGTAGAAACCCCTCCTTTCTTCCCTTTCAAAGAACCCAACTTTCAAACATTATTGAAACTCCAACACCTCAAAAGGCCACCAATATGGGATATCGACACCACCACCACTTTTGTTTCTGAAACAGACCATCAACCCCAACAAACTCAAGCTCTTGAGCTTGAAAGTTGTGTCACGCATGACAGTAGCACAGCTGATTTGCTGCATTCCCCAGTCAAATGTGAAACCAAAGACCTCAACCAAATAAACCCACATTCCAATCTCAGTCCTGAACCTAATAATAACCAGCCCCAACCAAATCCAACTTGTAAAAGGCGCAATTCACTTGCAAGAAATCTCCCACAATCCATGCCAAACGAGACCCATTTCTCTAAACCATCTCCTGCAATCACCAGAGACAGAAGGAAGCGAAAGAGAACAAGGACAACCAAAAACAAGGAAGAAGTAGAGAGCCAGCGCATGACCCACATTGCGGTGGAACGCAACCGCCGCCGCCAAATGAACGATTACCTAACCTCCCTCCGTTCCATCATGCCATCCTCCTACGTTCAAAGAGTAAGAATTTCAAAAAAAATCCAACTAAAGATTCAATCTTTATTGTCAAGAACCAAACTTTCTTATCCATTTTCATAGAAACCGTTCCAAAGATTCAACCTTTAGTACTAAAAATGGTGTTTTTTGTCTGTTTTTGTTGTCTCAATGAAAAAAAAGGGTGACCAGGCGTCAATAATTGGAGGTGCAATAGACTTTGTCAAAGAACTAGAGCAGCTTCTACAGTCACTCGAAGCGCAAAAGAGGATGAGAAATTCAGGAGAAGAAATGGGAATTTGTACAGATGGGTTCTTCACATCTCAATGCAATGACAACAACGACATTGTTAGTGTCAGCGAGGATGGGAATTGCGAATTAGGAGAGGAGGGGAAAGCGAAGAGGAAATCAGATGCGGCGGAGCTAGAGGTGACGGCCATACAAAACCATGTAAATTTGAAGATTCAGTGCCAGAGAAGACATGGGCAGTTGTTAAGAGCAATTGTTGCATTGGAAGATCTTAGACTCACTGTTCTGCACCTCAACATCACCTCCTCGCAAAGTATGGTTCTTTACACTTTCAATCTTAAGGTACTCTTCTTCTCTTCCTTCTTGCTGTTCCATTCCATGAAATTTTATTTTTTTCCTTTTTGTTTTTCTTTGCCTTGCTTGGTCAACCGACCATTTTGACTAGGTGCTCATAATTTCTGAAGCTAGGCTATAAAAATTATTTTAATTTAGGGCAGGCAGACAGATTCTATTTCCATAAATTTATTTTCTTGGGTTTTATTTACTTGTTCATGAATTATAATTGGGGTGGGGTGGGGTGGAATCTGGTGTGGTGGTGATGGCAGATGGAGGAAGATTGTAAGCTGAGATCAACGGATGAGGTTGCAGCAGCAGTCCATCAAATATTCAGCATTATAAACAACAGTTGCTGATTGGTCTAACATATTGCAGCAGCCTAGCTAAAGCTACAGTGCACAGAAGCATAGAGCATGCAGCTGGAATTGAATTCATACTACCACCTTTTTGCAGGCTAGCTAGGAAGATGCTTAATTTAAAATACCCCCAAGAAAATCAAGAAAATACCCCAAGAAAATCAAGAATTGAAGGAGGAAATTAACTAATTTGTAGTAAAAATATGGGTTTTTTTTTTTTTTTTTT
>NBIL01012508.1:0-11553 GCA_002752925.1 Viola pubescens var. scabriuscula
CACCTCCTCCAACTCCGCCACCTACTCCACCTCCAGCTCCAAAGCCTCCACCATGACCAGAACCACCACCAACACCTCCTCCACCACCGCTACCTCCTCCACCTCCACCTCCGACACCAACACCTCCTCCAGCTCCGCCACCAACACCTCCTCCTGCTCCAAATCCTCCACCATGACCTGATCCACCACCAACACCGCCTCCTCCTCCACCACCAGAACCACCACCCCCTCCAACTCCTCCTCCAACTCCACCTCCTACACCACCTCCAGCTCCAAATCCTCCACCACTTCCTTTTCCACCTCCACCACCAAGTCCACCACCTCCACCAAGTCCTCCTCCACCACCGCGTCCAAATCCACCACCTCTTCCATTGCTACCGCCAAAGCCTCTAGATCCACGACCAAATTGATCACCGCAACCTCGATGACTCCACCGACAGTCATCATCACGGAATCTAGTTTTATCTAGCTTGTCATCACCAAGAGTGAGTGCACTAAAATGAAGAAGAATGCATAAAAGAAGTAGAGATAGTGAAATGCATTTTGTAGAAAACAACATTGCCATTTCTTTAATTTGTTGTGCCTAAGAGTGTTTATGTAAGCTTTGGAACATAAGCTTTCTTTTTTATAGTGTTCGTCCACTTGGTAAATGCACATTTAAGTGACGCGTTGGAACCGTTGGGCGAGTGGCGGGAAATTTAATGGTTAGTTGAAAAGTCAACCAAGATTTGGATATAAGCTGCTTGAGTTGGGTACTTTATCTTGAAGCAATTTAAACAAAAAAACTGAAAACAACTTGTCAACTAGGAAATATTAATCCTTCAATCCATCCGACAAGGAAAGAAAAATGTAACCCTACAATTCATTACTTTCAATTCCGAAAAATAAATTATGTACCTCCACACAAATTAGTCTTTGTTTTGAGAATTAAATTTTAGGGGACACTCTTACGATCTCCTAAAATTAGTTTATATTAAAAAAATATATAAATTAAGGTGAGATTTGAACTCTAGCTCTTATCGGTACTTTATAACGACTAGGCTAATTAATTGTTACGCTCTTTCGATCTCCTAAAACTAATTTACAATAAATTTTTTACTTGGGTGAGATTTGAACTCGAATTCTTACTCATATTTTGTCAGTAACAAAACAACCACTAGGCTAACTAATTGATATTTCGTCACTTAATTTTTTATATTCATAAAAAACTATAAGCTAATTTTCTCACATTCTAACCCAAAAGTAAATACAGTATTAGTTTCCTACAAAGGAAAAATATTATAAAAAAAACAATTGTTTCTTAAAAAATCGGTGGGTAATTTAGATTTTATTTTTCTTATTCTCTTAAAAAATAAAAATCAGCCGACGAAACCTAGTTGAATTTGTGCATAGCTGGAGAAGTGGGCACTAATGCCATAAGAACATGTACTAGACAGACTTAGTCAAGCAGAGCACTAGATGATAGATCTACTGGCCAGTAGTTCAAGAAGTCTTCAAAATTAGAAATGCATTTATGTTTATGTAGTGCTACTAATAAGTGCTCAGAAGTCAGAAGCAAACTGATCATTACTGTCTACAGAACAGTTGGCGATGCCCATGAATGATTTCATCATCCAAATTTCATAGATGCAGATATAGATTTTTTTGGAAGAGCGGTATGATCGAACCAAATTAATCTATCATGCAAAAAAAGAAGATGACACTTGACTCTGAATATTTCTTTTGTCGTTAACTTTTTTTGTTTTTTCGGCAGTTTATTTTACCAATTAAACTTGATACTTAACCATCCTTATTTTGCGAAAACTAAAAGTACCACTAAGAAACGAGTAGTGAAGTACCATTGAGTTTGGCATTTTTAGCCTTCTAGCAATTTTTTTTTTTTTACTAATCGAATTCGAAACTTAACTCCCATTATTTTACTAGAAAAAAACATGCAAGGATGGATCCTATGGAGAATTTTCTAAAAAAAAATAGATCAACACAACAGCAGAAGCACTTCAATCTTCAAGAATTGCAGAGAAACTAAAATTCGTGACAATGAGATCTATTTGTGTTTTCAATGATGAAATGAAGACTACAAAGCAATCTGAGTGGTGAGAATTCTATTATATGCTGAACTGAAGGCAGTACTATTCAACCAAATTGAGATAGGAACCATAAAAATCAGAGGCTCGAGTTAAGCCCTGATGAATGTTTCCTCCCGATAATCACTCTCCTAGATCGAACTCCAATCGCATCCGATGTCACACCTTCGTGACAGGTTAAGCCCTGACAGGTTTGATCATGTTAGCCATTTACAGCGGCCGAGTTCGACGACGTGCAGCCTCGCCACAGAGCAGAGCATTTTTAGGAATTGGGTATTCATCTCTCCAGGAATTTGCTGGGGAATAGACTCTGAGATAAAACTGCTGCCCTAAATACTGACGAACCCAGTTCTCGGATCTCACATTCCACATTCCCACATTGTCCAAAGGCATGTAAACTGCGGTCCATGAATTCGGATAGACCTGTGTTCAGATCGTACATGGTAAGAAAAATAACAATTTACACATCTACATGTTCAAAAAGAACCAACTCTCAGTTAATGACCAACGAGCTTGTAACTCGATAACACTTCTTGTGAAATAGGTCTCGAGTTCGAGTACCCTGACAAAAAATCAAGAATGGCTAATGACAATTCTATGCTGTACCTGAACAGTGCAACGCGAAATGGTATCCCTTAGATTATAATTTGCTCTGCTGTCAGATGACCACTGTCCTCCATCCATACTGCCATCAGGAAATGTTGTGAGCATAAGGAGCCCTTAAAAGGACGGATAAATAGTTGAAATGTACAGATAAACTTACCCCACAACAAAGAAGTTGTGACCATCAATGTGCCAAGATTGCACAGTGGCTTCAGGATTCTCGAAAACGACCTCAATAAAACCTCTGAAATCAGCAGCCATGACAGAAGTCTGGAGGTAACCACCACCGCCAGTCGGGTTGTCTTGGATGCTTCCGGGGGAGAAAACTCCACCGATATTGAAGTAGTCCGCAATCTTAAGTGGAGTGTCAGCAGGAATGAAAGACACACTATTGACAGCATACCTCTGCTTACCATTGATAATGGGAGCAGAGTTTTGAAGTCTAACCGAACGTGTTGTGTTGATCAATCCATAATGGTAAGATCCCTGAGGGTTAGGTCGCGGGCCACTTGCTGTTAGATTCCGCCTGATAAGTACATGAGATCACTAAATTAGTAAAACATCAGAGTTATATGGCTAAAAAGAAGGATAAGTGCCTCCACTTATAAGCATATCCTTTGTAATTCAAGAGTTAAAAGTTCATGATGCAGTCATAGACAATGCACAGATTCAACTTCATTTGGTCTGAAAACTCAAATTCAGACTCTCATTCCGAGTTGATGTTTGGCATGATATGAAATGCAAAGATATTGGAATGGCTAACTGTGTAGTGCAAACTTAAGGTTAGCTTATTCATTGATGAGACTTTTGAAAAATTACCTGAAAGATCGAGCTTGTTCGAGAGACCAATCAATCTGAGTTGTTGGCCCACCAGGGGGAGTACCAGAGACACTCCCAGCTGAGTTACTGTAATGAAATGTGGAAGTTGCTGTGAGGACCTGGGAGGTGAATCTTGTTGAAAAGACAATGTAGTAATCTTGTGCTGGTTGATCAGCCGTGACTAGCACAGAATAAGATTGGCCCAGGTGGATGTCAAGAGAATCATAAGTATTCTGAAGTGTGTGAGTTCCTTCAACCTCCACTAGCAACATCTTGTGCCCTTGGATTCTGAAATTGAGGGAGGTGGTCAGCCCCACATTCGATATCCGAAACCTGTAGGTCTTGCCTGGATAGAATTCACCACAAACAGTCATCATAATGCAATGGTTTGAATTCAGGTAATAATAGATCAGGACATCTTCTCTCTTTTTTACCTTGCTCTACATTGAATGTATATCCACCCGATCCACGGCCATTGATAAGAAGCCCATCAGGGAAAGAAAGATCAGATCCACCATCTAAAATTGCCTTTAAATCCTGCAAGACCCAACCATGTATTTGAATCTCATGACAACTTCATTGCACCATGCACTAAGAATTCTATTGAAATATGATATACTTACAGTGTGATTCTTTTTGTACCAATCACCAGCAAGGATGGTGAAATCTCCAGCAGGAGGTGAGAATGGCACAGGTATGACCGAACGGCTAGCGACTTTGATGCCACCATATCCTCCAGCAGCCTTGTGCATGCCAAGGGAAGGGAAGTAGAAGTAGCTACCAATCTGATCCTTCACCTGCAATACATAAGTGAAGTTCTGCCCAGGTGGGATGGGACAGTTGGTTCCATAAACTCCATCTTGCCACGAGTTTCTCCTCTGCTGCACACCATTCCTGAACAAGAATCACAACTTATTATTAAACATTCCAGCTCAATTGCATTAAGCAGCATCCATCCGAAGAACTTTCAATCTTGAACAAAATCCAATCAGGAAAATGGAACTAAACTAGGTAGAACTGCTCAGGTTAAAGAAAAGGACCACCTCCTATTTAGGACCATGTTCATGCTAATTGTGGTTCCTCAGATGTATGAATTACAGACCATTTATTCAGTGGATTTGGATTAAATCAGCGAGCTTCGTAAAACGATCCAGATGCAATAACAACCATTGATCTATATCGAACATGTTGTCTGCATAGAGACCTATCAATGCTTATAAATTTCCCATTTACATGAACAAAAGTTTCTGAACAGTCATAACTAAAGACCCTAATCAGGACATTGTTCTTTTTACTTTGTGGTCCAAAATTTGGCCATCATAACTAAAAACTAAGATTCATAAATGTAGACCAATATGAAACATCCCAAAATTTCAGGGCAGGGAAAAAACAAGAAGAAAGAATTCACCTTTATCAAAAAGAATGTGTTAAACCAATGTGACAATGATGAACACTAACCAAGAGATGAGGAACGGTTCGTCCAAGCTGTTGAAAACACTGACAATCAAGTTATCATTGGTCACTGAATCAATCTGAGGCCCAGGAAATTGCCCATTTATCAAAATCCCCTGCCATTTTCATCAAAACACCACATTAATAAACAAACCCAAATAAGAAAAACACTGCAAATTAAAACCAAACTAGAAAAGAAAAAAAGAAAGGAGTTTGCTTTATGTATACCTGTTGCTTTACACCAAGAGGGTAGATATCACCATAGGTGACATTCCAATTATAGAACCTATAAGCATCTTCTCCATTACTGCAAGTCACTAGTAACAACATCACTAACACCAAAAACAACCTCATGTCTTCTTTTCTTTCTTGAGAGAAAAACCCACAAAAACAAGAAAACCAAGAAGAATGGAGAAATGGGGGATTTTGAGCAAAGAAGCAATCTTTCAAATTCAAAAGAAAGTATCTTTCTTCCTGTAAAGTCTTTATGTAACACCAAACTTTTTTCTTTTTCTTTTTTCTTTTTCCTTTGTTTGATGAAAGGGAAATGTCGGTGATTGAAGATTCTTATGGGGTAGTGTTTTAGATTAGATCTCTTGTTTTTGTTTGATTTGGCGCTACATTAAGCCATACTGTCTTAAGTAAGCAGAAATGAATATGTGCAGGAAGTGAGCTGTACTCACTGTCAGCAGTATCCCAGTACACTGCCGCAGCTACCCAGTAGCGTCATAGCTTCCCCCTTTTATTTCTTTTCATAAACAGACCATATAATTTCATTACTTTTTTGTCCAATTTATAATTTAATTATCATGCTATATGCGTGATTAAATTAGGTTTTTTTTGTCGAACAAAATTAGTATCATATTCAATAAAAATAGTATTGGAAGACGAAAAGTCGAGAAAATTGAAATTTTTGTTCACTTATTACAAGTTCTTACATTAATTAGTAAAGTTCAATATGACTACATTAACTTAACGATCATTGATTATTAACAAAAGATAAAGATTAATTAACTATTCATTATTCATTATTCATCTAGATTTATGAGTTTAAGTTTTAGAAAGGACATCGTTCTATAGTAACAAAAAAAAAGTTCAATTGAATTATAGGGTGGTTTTTTTTTTTATTACAAAAAAGATGGATTTGGGAGAAAAAGGATTTTGGAAAATTGTAAGTTAAAGTATACCAACTTATAAAACTTAGTTCTTAGATCTTTTTCTTTTCTTCAATGTGAAGAAAAGAATAATTCGACTTTTTTTTTCTCTCGTTTTTTTTTTTTTGCTCGTAGGAGTATCATAACTTAAGTCCAGCAGCTCTTATCGTGTTTCTTTAATCTAACAATTGGTTTTAACTATCTCGTAAGAAATAAATGATTTTTTTTTTTATAAACGGTACAAATTTAGATCTAAAGTGAATAATATTTTTTCATTAAAAGTGATTAAAAGTTGAATTTAAAAGTGAAATATTTTAGATGATTGATGAGTGAGAGGATCTTTGGCAGCATTAACAATGTATTATGAAAATTAATTATTATTTAATTTGTTAAGATGTTTATTATTGCTAACAAAATTGCTTTCAGAAACTATAATAGCTAACAAAATTATGTTACTCCATACAATGCAATTAATATATTTTTTATACGCGAAAGTAAGATTCGAATATAAATCGGAGCTCTTATTATATATTTTTATTATTAGTAAAACAACCAATGAATTAGTATGTTCTTTTATGAACTAGGGTAATGATAACAAATCCTAAATAATTTTACACTAAGGTTCCACCGTTTAAAGCACAATATTTATTTTTACCACATTTGTTATTATAATTTTTTTATAAGATTTATTAGTACGTAAAATATTTTCAATATTACTTCTTTATGAATCAAGTATTCAAACACAACACTTATAATTCTCTACTCCCTCCGTTATTTTTAAAAAAATTGTCCAATTATATTTTTCAAGACAACAGTTAAAAATTTGAATTATTCATTAATATTTATTTTTTCATTAAACATGAGGATAATTATAGAGTAATTAGAATTTTTTTTTCTCAAAACATCGGTTAACCTTTTATTAGAATTTCCTTAATATATGTATTTTCTGTTAATTTAACGTGTATAAAATAACTGAGAGTAGTAATATTTAAAAAAAAATGATATTTAAACATTTTTTTCTAAAATATCTAGACTAGGTACTCCATTCAATAAGTATTTATTTTGCAAGTCCCAAAAAAGAGAGAATTAAATTAAAACATACAAGTTGTCTCATGTCAGTGATGAGCCGAACATTAGGCTGGAACCTTGTTTTTTTGACTTATCTTATTAATAATTAATAAATGTTGCAATGAACGAAAAACCAGGGTCGTGTTGCTATTTATGTCAAACTTCTTTATATTTTTATACCCAACACTTCAAATCCTATTTCCCAATCTCGATTCAACTTCACATGTCCTCATCACCTCTCTAATCTTTTTTAAGAAAGAAATATTATTCGGTAATTTGATGCGAACAATATTAACTTAACTCGATAAATTTAAAAATACATAATTTTTTTACTCCAAACATGTTATTATTAATAGACTGACTAGTGCAAGCAAAAAAATTTATAATCAGACGGATTTAAGGATAACATTAGTGTATGATGAAAAAACAACACTTTACACTGTTGGTATGGAAAACAAACAAATAGTATATCAAAAATATAATTTTATATTTCCCTGAAAAAAATGATATTAGATGAAATCCAAGACTATTTTCTATTTTCCTTGATGGCTCAATCAATGCAATCAAAGATTCTGGGCTGAACTTTTTGATGGATATAAGGACCTTTTGTGGGCCTAAATATTTTGGGCTCACGCGACTTTCTCAATGGGCTAAGCCTTTACCCAAACTTTATTTCTGCAAACACTTTATATACTATAGAAAATGACAACACATTCTATTTAATTTTTATTTAATTTTTTCGAAAATAGAAAGTGTATTTAACACACTGTAAATATTTTATATTATTATGGCCTTATTCCTATTTATAAATACTATTAGTATATATTACGTCCACTTAGGATTGAAAATATATTATTATTCCCTTCAAATATATATACATATATATTATTATTATCTGAGCAGTGGCATTTTTTTTTAATCTTTTCCAGAAATTTTCCCCTGATTTTTATTTTGTTTATATAAAATTGTTAGTGAGAGGATTTCTAGCCATTTCATATTTTACAGCTCCATATCTCAACTATGTAAATATATCCGATCAATGAATTGGCTATACACTCGATCTGAATTAAGTATAAACTATGTAACCATTTTATTTGTGGAAGGATCTAAGTCTTACTTGTTTCTTTCCGTTATTGTATTTTTTGACCCGAATGGAAAAAAGAGAGGAAAAAATGAAGATTATTATCATTATTAGAGTAATTATACAACCGTGACTAAATTGTCTAATAAGATAAATATTGAATACCAAAATATTTAACGGTGTAAATATTAGGGGCTTATTTCGGAAGTAAAAGTTGAACGTGAAAATATACTACCCTTTAAATGGCTGGCTGCCAAACCGTTATTATCAATTTCGAATCTTTTGACACCACACGCAGCTGAGAAAAGAAAAAAAAAACAGAGATGGGTGTAGTGAAAGGAGCAATCAAAGATGCCATCTTTACAGCCATGTGGGTCTTCAGCGGCCCGTTTATGGGTTTCTTCACATCCATCATCGCCGCATCCATCGGCGTCCCACTCAAATCCACGGCGGCGCTTCTCATAACCACCAACGTCGCCGCCGTTCTCATTCTCACTTTCACCTTGATAAGCAGAGCCATCGGCGGAGCCAGTTTCAACCCGGCCACAAGTTTATCATTCTACGCCGCGGGTCTCAAACCGGATCTGTCACTCATCTCCATGGCCGTCCGGTTTCCGGCTCAGGCCGCCGGAGGAGTCGCCGGAGCAAAGGCGATTATGCAGCTGATGCCGAAGCAGTATATCAGGGGAGGACCGTCTTTGAAAGTGGATTTGCACAAAGGAGCAGTTGCAGAAGGGGTTTTGACTTTTGGGTTTTGCTTGTCTTTGCTTCTTGTTATGATCAAGGGTCCTAAGAATTTGGTGCTAAAAGTTTGGCTCCGATCGGTGTTGGTGCTCGGATTGGTGGTCGCCGGAGCGAATTATACCGGGCCGTCGATGAATCCGGCGAATGCTTATGGATGGGCGTATGTGAATAATTGGCATAATAGTTGGGAATTTTTTTATGTTTATTGGATTTCACCTTTTATTGGATCGATTTTGTCTGCTTGGGTTTTTCGATTCTTGTTCTACTCGCCAGTCAAAGAGAAGAAAGCGTGAGGAATTGGATCTTTTGTTATGGTTTCTTCCCTTACCCAGAAAAATTCAAGCCTTTAAATTCAAGTCTCATGGTCGCTTTTCCTTGTACGAAAATGACTACTTTGATACTCATCAAACCAATAGTTTTTCTTTATTTAAGGATCAGTTGATAATAATTTTATAATTTAGTTGGACATAATGTGTAAGAGACTAATTAAAGTTAATTTACATCATTAATCCATCAAAAATTACTTATTAAGTGCAAAATAGAGTGAGCAAGTTTAAATGTTTTATAAAAAGTATCATTGTGCTATAAACAGTACCAATCGAAATAAATAAAAATAAGATCTAATTATATTACTCATAATCTGCATAGGCATAAGCATGAGGTGGGTTTTTAAACCAATAATAATTTTTCCTTAAGAGGAGTCGGATGACATTAACGTATTCAATAATTTAAAGTTATTTTTCCTAACGTCATTAACGTGGAACTTTTTGCTTTTACTGTTCATTTTACTTGTATTTTTAGTGTTAAACCTACTGAATATTAGAATGCGAGAAAGTCATTTAATTAACCCCGGAGGGAGTACGTACATTTTCTTTTGGTGCGAATGAAAAGAAGCTGTGAGTTTACCTCGTAATAGAAGCCACGCATTAAGAAATGTGATAGAAGAGAAAAAAGACTAAAATCTTTTGGATTTTAAATACAACTATATATAAAAAATCATATAGTTTATAAAATATTTCACTTATAATTATAATTATAGGTTAAGATGTTGCAATATAAATCCCATAATTTTTTTTAAATCTTTTGTTATAAACAATTCCAAACTTTGGAATTGTTTTGCTTCTTTGTAAAAACTAATTAGTTATGCCAGTGTGAAAAAAAAACGATTGCTTTAAAACTTGTTATGGCCATAATAGTATTATGTATGCTTTTGGCGGATGTGACAAAGGCGAAGGAAATAGGAAATCCAGCGTTTAGGTAAAGGGAACCCTGAGGCACCATGCGGACCAGGAGGCTCCACCCCTACAACCGGGGCTGGATCAACCAAGCCCGTTGTCGTGGTGGTCCTCCTCCTCCGACCACCTTGCTAGAAGCCAGGCCTCCTCCATTCTTCACTTCTAGATCTACCATGCACATCGCCCAATAATTTGAATATATAAGTTGCAGAACACACTATCCAATAATTATAAATAACTCTCAAGTGTGTTTTTTAAATAACGTGGGTTTAATTTCCTTTACATTTATATTTCTTTCGGTTGAGAATTAAATAAAAATACAATCCTGTTGAGTCTTATGATGTTGATTGATGATTCTTTTTTTAATTGTTACAATGTATAAAATGAAATTATACAAATATGGGCAAAATTCAATTTATCACCCTAAGTTTGCCTCTAACTTTTGCCTAATATTAAAATGACACTCAATTTTTTACATCGTTAGACATATTCGCCCCCGATTTTTCTCAATTACCTAAATTAGCATCTAGATTTCTAATTTTTCATTTAATTTTGACCAACTCCGTGAACAAGGTAAGGATCAATGGCTTATTTAGTCCATGTACTAGAAATCATACTTATTTAACCCTTTATCTTCGTAACTTTGTTAATTAAAATTGAAAAGAAAAAGAGTCGTTTATTCTGTTTTGCTAACCAAAAAAGACAAAAGAGAGTACAAAGTAACTATTGGAAATTAGTAACACAAGATATAGAGAAATCGGCCCAATTCAAGGTTTATGCTCATGTTCATATGCAGGAGTCCTGCAGGACTGCAAATCCTTTCTTCTCGAAACTCGTTGTTTTGCTAAAGCATTTCGTAATTGGCATTGCTGGTGGGTGGTGGCTTCGATGGAGATGGAGACATAAGTTGTCAATTTTCGATTATTATATTAAAAAAGAAATGATTAAAATGAGTTAATCGTGTTTCTATTTTATATTAATTGATGATTAATTACAGAAATATATTAATGTATAATTATGTTAAAAAGGGAAATGATCAATTTAAAATATAAAAAACAATTGATTGTATTAAATTATAGAATATATATATAGTTTCCAATTATTATGAAAGAGATTAATTAATTAATATATCAAAAAATGGAAATGATTAAATATGCATGAATATATATATAGTTTCCAATTATTATGAAATAATTAGAAAATGATGAGTACAAAGACCAAATAAGTCATTAATTTTATCTTTTGTTCATCACGTTAGTCGAAATTAAATTAAAAATTAGAAATTTGGGTGTTAAACAAAAATTGAGAGTAAA
>NBIL01012605.1:0-10201 GCA_002752925.1 Viola pubescens var. scabriuscula
CCAGTAAGGAGACTACACAGTTAAAAGTTTTGATCCGAAGAGCTAATGAAAGAATATCGAACAAGAAAGACAGTTACAGGAAGTGAAGCGCGGAAGCACCAAAATTAGGATGCATCAAGGTTGTAGGGCCATCATAGAAGCAGATTCTGCTTCGTGGCCATGAACTCTGAAGCGATAGATGCAAGTAAGAGAAGGGTTCCCCTGATTTGTTGTGAAGTCAAGCCTCACTGTGTCTACCAAGCCAGATGCTGTTGAGTCCACTACCTTGAAGGTCTGAGCATTGCTCTTCTCGAGGTCGTAAGTAAACTCCGCTAAAAGATGAATCTTCTCGGAATCAACTTGCAGATCAATATCATTACCTTGCAGCCACCCAGAAACCCGACAGTCCTTGGGAGCAGTTGACCTATCATATGCGACATTCTGTCCATGCAACAGTAAACAAATTTTTTTGGCACATGAATCAGCTGCAGTAGTGTATATTAAAAAGACAGCCTACAAAAATTTATCACCAATAAAAAGAAATGCAACATAAAGAAAGATATACATAGCATGCTAAATGAATCCACATATGCTAGTACATAATTAAGAAAGATAAGCCAGTTCCAATGAACAAAGGTGTTAGAAGGGATTTTCAAGTGGTCAAGGAGACAAGCCATCCAGTAGTAACCCGAACTACAGGATAGCAACTTATGAAACTACCAACTGAAATAAGAAATTCTCCTCAAGGAGCTTGTATCTGGTATAATGGTATTTGATAATGCATGTCAGACCACACCCACATCAAGTATAGAAACAAAATAGAACACAAAAAGCAACGGTCTAAAGTTGACTGCTATAGTACCCAGAAAAAAGAGCTACAACATCATTCCCAACTGTCTTGAACCCACCCTACCCCTATTGAACTCTCCCTCCCTTGATACCACACTTCTCATATACCTGGCTGCTTGTTTATGGAAAACAATCAGAAGAATGGAAGGTTCAGAGGGGAATAATAACCCACACATAAATAAATGCCCACCCCTTAAATGAAATATGACCCTTAAACTATAAATTTTCCTTCAAATAGGAAGATATATTACTAAGTCATCCACCATCAATTCAACACTGTAGAGTGGGTTAAGCATCTAACTACTACCATCGCAATCAAACTGCGAGTTTCCACTCCATATGTCACAATTGTTAAGGATTTTAATCCTGACCAGTACAACCACTGCTACCGTACACTATACGGCTCTCCACTTTGAGTACAGAGACTCAACGCAGTTTTTTTCCAGCCAAAAGCTGTTTAAATCTCACAGCCACAACAGGCAAGTGCAATTCACCAATTCAAAATCCATATCAACAATTCCAAGCAGAGATCTCCAAACTCAACTATGTAACTATCTCAAAAATTGAGGAAATCGTTTGATTTATTTGCTGTAGCGGCTATTACAGACAACTGGAAAGACGAACGAATCTGATGGTGCTTACCATACCATATCATTGACTATAAATAAACATTAACACAACCCCAAAGGAAAACAAACTTTTCCACAGTACACAGTCATCATACTCGGTTATGTTTTGCTCATTGTGTGAACTGTATAAATAAACATTAACACAACCCTAAAGGAAAACAAACTTTTCCACGGTACACAGTTATCATACTCGGTTATGTTTTGCTCGTTGTGTGAACTGTGAACTTTCTTTCATTAATGCAACATCTTATCTTGCCATTTTCTTCTTAAAAATATAGTCCAACTCCACAGTGAAGACAGAGTAAATCCACCCATAAGTAAACATGAAGTCTAGTAGTCACAACTAATTTAGGTAATTCTAGGCTAACAATCTAAGTTTCAAAACAGAAGTCTATGGAGGAGCAGTGACACCATAAACCCACAACACGTCACTAGTTCCTAATTTTCCAAAAACAGGCTAGAGGTACAATAATGTACAAAACCAGCAGAATGTAAACCTGGTACATCACTGATACACACTAAAATACTACATCTCTTGACTAGATACAACTCACTTATTTCAACTAATACCCCAACATGAATTTGACTCTGTTCCTGATCTTAGCCAGGAAAGCTTTATATCCACAAAGGATGATAGCATAAAAGAGAGCAGGAATATTAGGGGTTGTAGGATCAAGACTTTGATTGGTGGACTAAGTTTGCTTTGCTTGTACATTGTTAATGTGTTGATTTCAAGGGAACTAAGAAACTATAGCATGAACATCATAACAATGTAAAGTAGATAAACTGCTTAACACATTGCTAACAAGTTTGAACTAAAAATCCAAGTCTAAAAGCATCTAAACATTAAGACATGCTAAAATCAAATATGAACAAGTACATAAATAGCCAATAACCATAAAACAAACAGTAAAGTGATATAAATAACTTTTAAAAGCAAGACACTACCTTAGAAACATGCTCCAGTGTGATGGCTTCGGGAACAATGGCTGTTCGGAGTCTAATTTGCACAGAACCGCTACTTCCTTTCAATGCAAAACACTGTCCAGGTTCCCCAAAACTTGGCTTCAACATCTTTTCCGCATCAGCGTGAACCCCTCTTCTGAAACCATTAACAAACCAATTTCCACTCCTCCCATGGACCACAACTGGATCTGAGTGCTTCAGGACGAACGCCCCACCTGCTGCCAATGCATAATCCACTCTCCCAAGGCCATCTGCAGCATGCTTCTCAATTTCCTTCTCCACGACCTCTCTGGCATACAACCTTATCTCATCCAGGTCCAAATTTCCACCTCCAATCCCTCCTTTCCCCTTCTTCAGTTCTTCATAAACCATCTCAAACTCCTCCTTTGTAGCCCAACTACCCGATTTCAATTCCTCTACTTCCTTCTCCAGCCCTTCACTCCTAAGTTCTACTTTCTTCAATTCACTTTCAAGGTTTCCTGCTTTTTCGTCAATTATCTTCACCATTTCCCTCCTTAACCCTCCAATCTCTTTCTCTATTTTGTTGTCCACCACTTCCACTTGCATTTGCATCATTTTTGCCGTTGTTTTCACAAAATCCTTAACTTCTGTAATCCTCCCTTCAATTTCATTTAATCCCAACTCTGCCCCTACTTTATCAATCTCATTTTTCATTGCCAAATTCCTAACGAGTTGCACTACCCCTAACAGGACAAGCAAAAGCACAAAATTCTTACTGAAAACACTCAACACGGTCAACCAGCGTGGCCTCTCTGTCCTCCCAGCCGCGGACTTCCTCGCACCCCTGCGCGGTGACACGGTGGAGTTATTCATTGACTTCTTCAAATGGGCCAGATCCTTAGAATTCCGTTCAAAAAGCCCATCCCCAAGGACAGAATGGTGGCTTAGATCTCGGCTATGAGCAGCAGCGACGTTCAGTTTATCGGTGCCTGATGCAACATTTTTGCCGTCAGCAACACCGGCGTTGATGTCTCCGTTGGCTTGAGGAGATTCGGAGGGGAAGAGGTCGACGTTGTTGGCAGACTGCTTCTTCTTGTCGGCGACGACCGGTCTCCGGCGAGTTGCTGCGGTGGGATTGGCGGTGATGGAGACGGTAGAAGCGGACATCGTCAGCGAGTTCGGTATTCGATTAACGAGGAGAAAGGAATCGAAGAGAGGGATCTGATTGGAAGAACATATATCAAAAATTGAAAACGAAAATTGAAAAGAGAAGAAAACCCTAATTCAAACGAGATAGATGGAGATTTGGAGGGAGTATTAAAAAAAGCGTAGAGCGGTTTTTGTTTTTCACTTTTCAGCTTTTGTTCTTCTATCTATTTTGTATTTTTAATTATAATCGTGTCTTTTGAGTTTTGAAAGCGTAATTTAACCCGGCCCATCTCTTCAAAACAAATAGAGATCGGCCCATTAAGAAGACGTGGATAAATGAAATGGAACACCCTCAAATACTAATTTATTATTAAAGTGAAGCCCGGCCCATCCTTTCAAAAGGAAAAAGCCCCCGGCCCAGAGGACATAATTGAGACGGGAGGAGGGAGAGACCAGACATGTCGTTTAGAGTCCTAACTTTCTGAAACGTCGTTAGGGCGGTTTTTCCATAACCTCTCCGCCACAGTGCGTCGTCAACCGCTTAACGGCTGCGCTACGCTCTTTGCCTCTTCTTCTTCCTCCATACTACGTCTTTATCACCCCAACAGAGCAGGAGACGAAAAAAGAAAAGGGTATCTGTGGTTATTATCATCAAACATGGTGGACACTTCAAAAGGTTTCAAATATAACCAAATAAGAGCTGATGGGCAAGATAAGAAGAGCTCCAATCTTAATAACAACAACCCTCTCGAAAAAAACAGAGCCAATATGACCATCAATGCTAAAACCACCACAGCTTATGTACAGGTAAAGTTTTCAATCAGTTTTTCCTAGTTAAAAAGTATATGGGTGTGTAGTTTGTTACATTCTTATTGTTTGTTGCAGATATTAGGGACTGGAATGGACACTCATGACACAATCCCTTCAGTTTTGCTCTTTTTCGACAAGCAAAGGTTCATCTTTAATGCTGGAGAGGTATTTTCTTTATCAACTTGTACAGTGGTTGTTACAGACTTATATTTCTTGGCTTCATGTAGCAAAAGATTGAATCAGGCTATGGTGATTTTTATAATTCTGTGAATGCATATTTAGTTGTTTGTACTTTGTCGACTTGACGGCTGTTTGTGCTATTGGCATTGTAGGGACTGCAACGATTTTGCTCAGAGCATAAGATTAAGCTGTCAAAGGTATGTGATTTATGTGTTAGTTTTAGTGTCAATAAATGTGTGCTTCTGTTGTTTCTTTAATGTAATTCGATGTAGTTATTAATGTTGATAGCGTGTGGACTTTTATCAGATCGATCATATATGCCTCACCCGTGTGTGCTCAGAGACTGCTGGTGGACTTCCAGGTATGTCTTTCTTTAAAGAAGCTACTATGTTGCTTTCACGTGCATAAATTCCTTTTTAAGTTGTAACACCAAGATTCAGGCAAGTCATATTTATGTGAACTTTAACATCACAGGCTTGCTTCTAACTTTGGCTGGCATAGGAGATGGGATCTCTGTGAGTATCAACTTGATTTCATCAGAGCTTATGTCCCACTTTTCTTTGTGTTTTCAAACAAGTCAATTGGCAATGTCACTACTTGTTATTAAAGTCATCTTTTTGTTTTGTTTTCAAGGTCAACATATGGGGTCCTTCCGATCTCAAGTTATTGGTTGAGGCAATGAAATGCTTTATTCCGCATGGTGCAATGGTGGACACGCATCTCATCTCTGATAACCCTTTTGTACTTGTTGAAAATGAGGTTGTCAAGATATCAGCTGTTCTCTTACGACCAAGTAACTCTGAAGGATATGTAAAGCCAAGTGACATATCTGTGGTATATGTTTGTGAATTGCATGAAATTATGGGGAAATTCAACAAACAAAAGGCTGATGAACTCGGTATCACTGTTAGGACAAAGTACAGAGAACTGCAACAGAATAAATCTGTGAAGTCTGATCTTCTAGATATTATGGTAAGTTTCAAAATTCTATATATGTATATCGGTGGAAAGTTTGTTTTTCTTTTTATTTTTCAGCCGATGGATTTGCTTGTGTTATTCATCAGGTTCATCCCAGTGATGTACTGGCCCCTTCTATCCCTGGTCCAGTTGTACTTATCGTGGACTGCCCAACAGCGTCTCATGCAGAAGAGCTGTTGTCCATAGAATCCCTCAATTCTTATTATTCAGATTGTTCGGGAAACAAACCAAATGAGAGAAAAACTGTGAATTGTGTCATTCATTTAAGCCCTGCCTCTGTTGTAAAAAGTCCCAATTATGATCAATGGATGCAGAAATTTGGTTCAGCCCAACACATTTTTGCTGGACATGCAATGTAAATCACTTGTCTTAGAACTTATAAAATAATGCCCATTGTTTCACTCCTACTTTATTTGATGTTTCCTTGATGCCACTTGTCCTATATGCAGGAAGAATGTCGAAATTCCGATTTTGAAATCTAGTGCAAGAGTTACTACAAGACTTAATTACTTGTGTCCCCAGTTCTTTCCAGCTCCAATGTTTTGGTCTTTTCAGAATAATCCTAATGCATCACTGGACTCCATTGCTTCAAGTGAGGTTTGCTCTAACAACTTAGAGGAAGTTTTCTGATTCTTAGGAGCTGATGATAAGAATGTCTGCGCCAGCTAAGAAGTTGATTCTGTTTGTGTTTACAGGACTCTATTTCAAAGAATTATAAAAGCATATCTGCTGAAAATCTCCTGAAGGTACCGAAACCAATTTTTGTTGTCCAAATCTTTTATTATATTTATCCTCTCTTTTATTTTTGTTATCGTAGCTGATGACCAGAAAGTGCTTATTTTCCCTTTCAGTAACAGTGTCATATTCTATATGTTAAACAGTTCACTTTACGTCCTCCTGCAAATCTTGGATTGGACCAATCTAGTGTTCCAAGTCTGACATCCCCCTCAGATGTCATTGATGATTTACTTACAGAAATTCCAGAGATTGTAGATGCTGCCCAACATGTCAGTCAGTTTTGGCAAGAGACCAAAGAAACCCAAGATGATAGACTTATTACTGATGATACTTTCCCTAGTTGCCTGGAAAACATACAGAGAGATGACCTGGAAATTGTTTTTCTGGGTACCGGTTCATCCTTACCTTCAAAATATAGGAATGTTAGTTCCATCTATATTAATCTTTACTCTAAAGGAGGTTTGCTATTTGACTGTGGGGAAGGAACCATGGCACAACTGAAAAGAAGGTAACATTCCAAAATTGTCTCAATCATTGGGTTTTTTTAATCATTATATCCTTCTGTCTTTTAACAATACTGGTTGGTGATTCTTGAGAGCAGATATGGCAAGGAGGCTGCTGAAAATGTCGTGAGAAACCTAAGATGCGTTTGGATTTCTCATATCCATGCTGATCATCATGCTGGTGTAGTTAGAATACTTGCTCTGCGGCAACAGATGTTGAATGGAGTGTCCCATGAACCAATACTTGTTATAGGCCCTAGTCAGCTCAAGAGGTTTCTAGATGCATATCAAAGACTTGAAGATCTAAATATGCAGTTCCTTGACTGTAGAAACACTACGGCAGCTTCATGGGATGCATTTGAAGTTGACGCTGAATCTAAAGAAGATCAACTATTTCCAGGAAGTCGAAAAGATACGGAAAGTACAACTAATTTAGAGTCAACCTCTTTGGGTGGAGAGGCCTTTATGCAGGGCACTTCTAAAAGACAAAAACTGAGCTTGACAGTTGACAATGGAGCATGTTTTCAATTACTGAAAAGCCTTAAGGAAGTTCTCAGGGAGGCTGGGATGGAAAGACTGATTAGTTTTCGTGTTGTGCATTGTCCCGAGTCCTTTGGTGTTGTCCTGAAAGCAGCAGAGAGAATTAACAGTGCTGGCAAAGTCATACCAGGATGGAAGGTGGTATACTCTGGTGACACTAGGCCATGCTCAGAACTGATAGAAGCGTCTCATGGAGCAACCATTCTTATACACGAGGTGAGTGCCTATAGTGTTCTTGATATATGAGCAACGTGCCATCCAGCTTATCCAGCTGGATCGAGGTTTTAGTTTACTGTTCAGCCTCGATTTTGAAGTTATATTGACCTTTAGTTTTTTTTT
The DNA here is from genome assembly GCA_002752925.1 of Viola pubescens var. scabriuscula. Lineage (NCBI taxonomy): Eukaryota > Viridiplantae > Streptophyta > Magnoliopsida > Malpighiales > Violaceae > Viola > Viola pubescens. The sequence goes on from NBIL01012605.1 coordinate 7,622, forward strand.
TTCGTGATTATTTGACTTAATAGGGGTGGACCATGAGACTGAAAATCTCCTGAGTTTATTTTTCTAGCTAGAACCATGATTTGTTGAATACTGAGAGGCGAGTTCTTGATTTGCAGGCCACTTTTGAGGATGGCATGGTAGGGGAGGCCATTGCTAAAAACCATAGCACAACTAAGGAAGCTATAGAGGTTGGAGATTCTGCTGCTGCTTATCGTATCATTCTTACCCACTTCAGTCAAAGATACCCAAAAGTTCCTTCATTGGACGAGATAAGCATGCAGAAAACATGCATTGCTTTTGATCTCATGAGCATCAATATAGCAGATTTGCCTGTGCTGCCTAATGTTCTCCCTTACCTTAAATTACTTTTCAAGAACGAAACAGTGATCGACAACTAGTCAGATGATGTTGCTGATTGATCACCCCTACGTTTAAGGATGAGGGCATTGATTTCAGTTTGTAGTTAAAATAAGCACTTGTATATAAATCAGCGTAGCGATGATGATCGTCGACAAGGTTTTGCAGTACGAACAGCTCCGGTGGAGGCCCTTACATTTGCCGTATTTGACAGAAAGGACTTGCTGAAATTTAGTTTTGAATTAGGTTTACTTTTCGGTGTAATTTCCAGAAGAGTTGTCTCTGAAATAGTTTTGCATTTGGGTGTAGGTAGCAGAATTTTTCTTCTTAAAGGTAGGTAGGTAGCTAGCACCAGCCATGTTTGGTATTGCTCGTGTTTCCTGTCTTTACTGTCCAGAAAGTGAAAACTCATGGATCTAATGAAGTTTGGTTTTTGAGTATGTTGTGGTTACTATGATTAGGTTAACCTGTAGCATGATTGCGTGAAGAATGGAAGGAAGCCAGAATTCAATAATCACTTTACCTTAACAAACTACTATAATTTATTATAGATCACTCCTTCGGTAGTAGACCTAACGACCCATTAGGTATCAAATGATATAAAAGTTCAATTCGATTTACGACCAATAATCTTTAGGTTTGTGTTGATTTTTACGCAAAATAAGTAAATTAATAATTTTTATGTGTATCTCCAATGAGATATTCAGATATTTAAATTCTACTCGATCTTAAAATTTATAGATGACTCACATAGACTAATAACCTTCGTGAGATTAAGAATGATACTACGAGGTTCTGAATGCAAGTATGGATATAAATGTACTATTTTGCAAGCTTATATGTGGATCAAAGGGGCCTTTTCAACAGAAAAAATAAATTATCCATCTCTAATGCATCCAAGAAAACAGATTGAAAAACGTACAAATGTGTGATGATGAGAAACAGAAGATCTCCACGTGGCATTCAGTGATCATTTTCTGGTGGAAAACGCAGCCAAAATAATGATTTCTTTTTCATAGAAAGGAAGAAAAGAACAGAAGAGATATGTTAGATTATTATTAATTGTTGCAATTATAAGTTTTGAGCAGTCAGCAGCAGAGTGTACTTAAACAGTAGTGGACAAAAGTGCAATCAGTTGGGCGCTTTTTTGGGTCCATGCAATGCAATTTGCAGAAGAAGCTTACTTGTAAGATTTTATTTTTGGATATTCGGATTCCAAATATGCCTTATCATTTTTTTACAGCTTAGAACTCGAATCGCTACTGATATTTTATTATTAGTTGATAATCAACGGGGTTTTTATTTGTAGATTTGGTAATTTTGGAAGAATGGGAGTCAATTTCCAATCCCAAGTATCATATTTTAATATTTGGTTTTTTTTTTCAAAATAATTTTGAAATTCCACCAAAATATTAAAAAAATGATAGTTAGAACTTAGAAAGGAGAGGGAAAAGGAAAAAAAGAGAGGAAAGGTAAAAAAAAGTTTATTTTAGGTGACTTTTTTTTTACCTCAAAAGGGGGAAATAAGAGATTTTAAAATATAGTGTAATAAACAAAAAAAAGGGAGAGTAATATATATATATTTTTTAAAATAATAATAATAAACCAAATTATTAGTAAAAAGGCGGAAAAGAAAAGTGGAAAATAATAAAATAAAATAAAATAATTAAAGTCAAAATTATTAGTCAAAGTCATATTTTTTAACGTTATAACTAAATTGAAAGATGTAGAAAACGTTTGGGATTATACGGTCAATTTAATACCAAGTGAATTGAACGAAGAAAATTGAAATTGAAGCCTATGTTTGGCAGAGATTTTCAATTAAGGGCATGCTTATTTTTAGTAAATTATTCCTAATTAAGGTTTATTCATTTTTAATAAAAAATCTACAAAAAAAAAAAATGAGTGACCATATGTTATTACTTAAAACCAAAAGAAGAAGAGCAAAATAGATTGATTTTAGTCGAGTGGTAAGATATTTTTATCGTTAAACTAAACGTAAAATTCTAGTTTAAAAAAATACTCAAATACTCTAATGAGATTCATTTTTATATAAAATGATGCAGATACTTCGTAACCGAAATGAATGACGAAGGAAACTTAAAAATACGTTTATTGTTTATTTTTTTCAAAATAATAAAACTTTATTTGTACGTTTTTAATTATGATTTGAAAACTTATAAAATAAAATTTTAAAATCAATCTCTATTACTATATATATAT
>NBIL01012616.1:0-12327 GCA_002752925.1 Viola pubescens var. scabriuscula
CCAACATGAAGAAATCACCGGCCGCCGTCACAACCACCTCCACCAAATCGTCACTGCTGCTACCGCCTTCAACCCCACCGCAAGTAGCCGCGCTTCCGTCCAAAAAATCCATAAGCTGGCCCTGGGCTCCGCTCAGCCTGGCCCAATCAGAACTCGCTCTCCCTCTCACATTCCCCACCGGCCAAACTTTCCGCTGGAAGCAAACCGCTCCTCTCCAGTACACCGGCACTCTTGGCCCTCACTTAATATCCCTCTCGCACCAAAAAGATGACGTTTTCTACCATATCCACAGCTCCCCCTCCCATTCCGCCGCTAAATCAGCCCTCCTCGACTTCCTCAACACCTCCATCTCCCTCTCCGATCTTCACTCCCACTTCTCCTCCTCAGATCCCCGATTCGCCGTCCTCGCTCCCTACTTGCGAGGCGCCAGGGTTTTGCGCCAGGACCCGATGGAGTGCTTGATTCAATTCCTGTGTTCGTCCAACAACAACATTGCGAGAATTACAAAAATGGTGGATTACGTGTCGTCTTTGGGGGATTATTTGGGGGATGTGGAGGGTTTTCAGTTTCACGAGTTTCCTTCTCTGGAGAGGTTGGCGATGATGACGGAGGAACAGCTTAGGAAAGCTGGGTTTGGTTACAGGGCCAAGTATATTACTGGTACGGTCGAGGCTTTGGGTTGCAAACCTGGTGGAGGCGCAGAATGGCTTGCCTCTCTTCGCAAGTGCAATCTTGATGTGGTCATTGATTCGCTCTGCACTTTGCCTGGAGTTGGTCCTAAGGTTGCATCTTGCATTGCTCTCTTCTCCCTTGATCAACACCATGCCATTCCAGTTGACACGCATGTGTGGAAGGTATGAGGACGAATTAACTTGGTGTTTAAAAAATGATTTATGGTTTTGGAGAATTTCTAATTTTCTGTTAACTTGTGTTATTTATTTTGGTTTGTGTTGGATAATGCTGCACCTTTGCTGAGTTCTTCTTTATGTTTGTGAATATATCTTGTTCTATTGTTAATGATAATTTGTTTGGGGTTGAGCAGATTGCCACAGCACACTTGCTCCCTGAGCTTGCTGGTGCCCGCTTGACTCCTAAGCTCTGCACCCGTGTGGCAGATGCATTTGTGAGCAAATATGGGAAATATGCTGGTTGGGCACAAACTTTGCTATTCATAGCTGAATTGCCTTCACAGAAGACCCTCTTACAAGCTCATCTCGATAATGTCACAGAGAAGGAGTCGAGGACTAAAAAGAGAAAGAAACGCTAAAAATGGTAGATAAAGCTCTATCCAGACACTGCTCATTCTGTTTTTTTGAATCTTTATGGGTTTAGGCTTGCAGCTTCAGCGAAACTGACTGCATCCTGTGCTTCTTTCTCCCAGAGCACAATCTATTGGTGGTGAGGGTACAACTCCAAGATGCCTTGACAAGTAAGTAATTTGGGAAATGGTGTACTGCTCTGCTCATTCTAGGAGGATATTTATGCTCCATGCATTTAGAGGTGTGTTCTATATCTGGGTACTTTGCTTTGATTTATTGGTAGACCACCTTCCCAATACATGGATGATTATTTAAAATTTAAGTTGTATGACTCTGATAATCTTCTTTATTTTTAAATTTCCAAGATTGTAGTTTCGTTATCTTTCCCATGGTTTCCTAGTTGTTAGAGGCTGTGCAAATAAAGTTAGGGCACAGTCAATGATATTATAATTACATCTGCACAAAAAAAAAAGGGGAAGTAGAAGAGAAGGGATATAAAACCTGGATAAAGATATATTGGCGTGCAACACTATGAGTAATGATGTGCTGATAGATAGAATGAACTTTCAATAAACAAGGGTTCAACATGTCAAAGTCTGTATTTAGAGGCAACCAAACCTTCCTAGTTTTGATGCAAGACTTGTGTTTAAGATGTCTAGATATTTGGTGGAAGTTAAACGTCTAAGATGAACTCTGTGCATTTAGTCCTTACCAAATCAATGCTATGAAACACTTCCAATATCATGTGCATGTGGCATCAACTAGGAGAGCTTTAGAAATGCCTGGGCATGGGTCGTCTCCGAAAAATTGATTTGATTGGGGAATAGAACAGTTCCTTTTTCCTATACAAGCCTGAGAGAGGATGTATTTAGCATTAGGAAAGTTCATATGCTAGAAAATATGTATGATATACTTTGTTTGTTTGCTTTCATAAAAATAAGATGCATGGAATGGATATCCCTGAGCACAGATATTCAATAAACGTACAAGATTTAATCCTAAAAAATATATGGCATTTGTTCAGAAGTACTGAAACATTATGTTTTCTGTTACCTAGATTTTTTTTTAGAAATCGGATCAATTCTGCTTATCACCCTGAATGTTTTCTTATGTTCAAATGAAACTCTATCTCATGTTTATTGATTGGTATGGCCCTGGGTTTTTTTCTCTTCAACATTCAATAAGATATTTGAGTATAAGATGAAAGATAGTTCTCATGCAAGTATGAAAAAGTAGAAGTATGAAAGTTAACCTGAAATCTATAATCCCATTGCCACATGGTTTTTTCTCAGGTAAGAAATAAATCAACTACCCAACAAAACTATGAACGTCATGTCATGCCTATGACTACCTATTTGTTTTTTTTGTTTTGTTTTGTTTTATAATTTGATTTAAAATCCTTGGTGATGAAATGAAGTTCAAAGTTCAGATTAGAAATCAAATGTAGAATGGTTACACAAAGATGCTCACCTTCTCTACAACGGCTCTAGAATTAGGTGTATGACAATCTCCAATAGCATAACTTTGACAAGTACCAGAAGGGGTTCCCCAGCTTGCAAAAAGGATCTTGGAGATGCTCCTTTCGGGTGGACAGCTAAGTTGAACTGCAGGCAAATGGAATTCATGCACATGGCCACATACTTTTTTAATAGAGACCGTATCCACAGTAATCGCTGGGGGATACCCCTTTTCTTCTTCCAGTAGAACTAATAGGTTCCCAGTTGGCTTCAGGAATGATCTAGGAATGTGGTACCTAAAATGATTGTTAGCTACTTGTAAGAGATGGACCAGAGTTGAAGAATTTCCTAGGAAGAAAAAATCTTGGTAAACACAAGACCTAGTAGCTTTGTTTAATTTTAGAATTATAGGGGAAATATTAAAGTAATGAAAGAAGCCATTCCAAGAAACACAAGTTATGTTGCTGTGTATACTATAATTGGAATATAATTAGAACTTATGAATAGGTGTGTGGTGAATGCTTATATTAGTGCACACTGTAACATAAGTAGTTACTGTACCTTTATTGAAAAAATATAACGGTTTCTCTTTAGGGTGATTATTACCCTAATATGATATTTCTTGTGTTATGTTAGGTAGTTATTGCTACTTGACACATGGTTTGAGATGCACTATTGATAAACATAAATGATCAAAATGATCAATTTTGGTGTAAACTATAAACTATACCATGTTTGTGAAGGTTTTCCATTGGAAGTAAGGAATGAGACCCAGTAACGGCCAATGCTGTGGCCATTAACCCAAACTTCACCCTTTCCCATGGAACCAAGATATAGGGCAACTGGATCATTTCCCGCAGGTGCATCAAAAGTGGTCTACATAATGAGAGAATAAGTTAGTTTCGTGTATTAAATAAGTTGCAAATATACCAAGGAACATTTAGTGGAACAATAATGCTATGTATTTATGTTGTTTCTGATGCGTTCAAATGTTTTGAAAAATACTCACGGTGTGATGCATGTATTTTCATTTTTTATGTTAGATGAACAATGTAGTCTTTTAAGTGCTTAGAGCTTCCCTAAGTTCGCTCTTATAAAAATTAAACACACAAAAAGTTCAAATAAGTAATATGGATTGTGTTCTTACCTTATACCACATGAGTGGTTGATTAGCAGAGCACCCAAACCTGTCCCATTTAACTTTGCGAGTCCCACTCTCTGTGTAAATTTGTGACATCTCTCCCACCAACCCTACCTTCAGGAAATGTATTGGTAGGATCAGTATAACATGGCCATTTTCAACTTTATCTTGGAAATATAGAAGAAAAGGGATCTGATTCGTATCAGCCCTAAGCATACCTGATATCCCCACAAATGATTCGTCAAATCTTTGTTTTGAATCTTCACGCTATGTAATCCAACGACCTTTTTCTCAAGATATGCCCCTGAATCCTATTCAGATAAGTAACTTATTGATTGTTACATGTGGAACTCTTACACACATTATAAGTCCAAGAGCTATATATCATTGGTCCCATTTTTTATATCAATTGACTGACATTACCGGTAATCCAACTGTCACACTAAGGAAGGCAATATCATTGGTCCCTTTTCTTAAATCAATTGAACTCTTCATTGTGAAACTTGTATTCTGGTGACTTCCATGAGCAGAAGCTACATAACAAAGAAAGGTTAATTATGTTAAACGATGATAGAAAAACATGTATTAGAATTTTCTGGTGTAAACATACAACAGATCTTTGAATGTTGTGTCCCTTACTTCGTAAAAAAGGGTAACTGCATGATTTTTGTGAACAGCCTTAGACTATAGATTTCACAAAATACGTGCTGAAAGCATCTGAATAATAGGCAACTCTGGGTGGACACTGTCATCTGTTATGAACTTATGAATTCTTTTGTGGAATTAATGATTAAAATAGTAGCCTATACGAGCAATAGTTGGGTTAATTTTATATCCTGTGCATGTTTAATAGATGGCTCTCGCTTTGCTTCCCCATCTTTTTTCTGTTTCACTAAATTTGACGGTTAACATTGCAATGTGAACTATATATGCAAAATTGTTTCTTGTTTTTGTTTACCTATTATCTTGTGTGTGATTTATTCATGTTACGTGTACAATGGGAAAATTTTGGAGTTTAAACCTATCATCACAAGCCTTGGTGTTACTTAAGAAAATTTTCTAGATGCCCATGCATAGATGGGAAGTAAGGAATATAAGGGAAAAAAGGCTGAAATTAGTTTGACAGTTAGGTTTTTCCTTATACTACAGTAGTTGGTAAAGCAAAGAGAAGGAACAATATACATTATCATAAGGCATTAGAAAAATCTTGGCACATTTGCTTTGTCTTTTCGTAAGTTGAATTTTATTAAAAAGACAAAAGCATAACAAGGTGTGAAAGCTTCAAAATCAGAGTTCAAAAACAATTAATCTTGGTACATTTGCTGAGTCAATTTCTACTCCCCTTCAGTATCTTTAAAATGTTTGTCATAGTTCCGTCATTTTTTTCATGATCAATTAAGTTCCAGCAAACTTCATGTTCTAGATTCTTTGAATGTCATACAAATAATAGTTCTCATCACGAAATTAGGTTTATGTTTTTTGTCCACCATTCTAAATAAGCTTTAAGATATGGGAAGCTAACCAGCATATACTCCATTGATGTATACATGCAACGCGTGCCCATGTGACTGGACACTAAGTACTGATTTGGCACTGGAAGAATTCTGCTCAAACCTGCATTTTGATATGTGATACACTGCAGTTAGATTCAGCAAACTTTCATTTGGTTAGGTATTAACTATTAACAGCATATAGTTACCTCAGAGTATACCAAAGGTAATCAGACGCATCTTTTGTGGTTCCCATGTGGTCTAACAATGTGTTGGCTCTTAGAATAGTATTGTCGAATTTCATTATGGTTTCTTTGTGCTCTTCCCATTTATTAGGTGAATTGGTCTTTTGGCTCGATGCCACTGATCTTGTATCATGTTGTGTGTTTACCTGTACAAAGAGCAAAGTTAGAATAAAATGTATGGAGCTGTTTGTGCGGTAGTTGGACTTAGTCCATGATCTGAATGGGAAATGTTAATTTTACCGTCTCATACGATCTTGTAAGAGAAGGGTAGGTGAAAGTTGCTCAGAACCTAGGTTCCTATTTCCTGGCAGCCACAAAAATCTTTTCCCTTCTTTTATGATTACACACAATGTTTTTGATTTGACATTTAGTGTCATAAAACACCCATTCTAAGAACCTTTGTTCATTTTAATTATAAAGAAAATGAAAAGACAGAATAAGAACAAAACTAATACAGAAGACTCTTTCAGCCTCTGGGGAAGTAATTGGTCTGCCAGAAGGAGGGCCAAATACCATTTCTTCGCTTTCATTCTTTGGTTCACGTTGTTTTTAAGATAGATTAGCATATCTGTAATAGCTCTAAACTAGGGAATTAAGAAATAAAAAATCTGCAAAACTGAGAAGTGAATAGACTATAAAGAGTATAATTGCAGCCAAACATGTTTTAGGATAATGTCTTTAGTCCTACCAGGATGATTTCATGGATTATTCTAGAACATTAGGGTTTAACCATGCACCGTGTACATGGCAACGCATCAATTTTCAGGGTCTACCCTTTAATTGATTTAGTTCTTAGTATACATATGCAGATGGCAATTCTTTACCAATCATCAATCTCTATTGCTTTCTACAGTTAGGCAATTCTACTTCTCCTTTTCTTAGCTTCTTTTAACCTTCTCACATTCATCTCCTATATACCCTATCTAGGCAACTTACCCCATACTGGGCAGTTGGAGTGTTGATTCATACTAGTGAGCTAATCTTTTTTTGTAACAGAAGTACTTCATTCTTTAGCTGTTGCACATGTGGCACAAGTTAATAAGAATAGTGTATGATTTCCACTGGAAAGCAATAGGTTGGAAATCTCTTAAATTCCAGCGAAACAATTAAGAAAAAAGCACAAGATTCAGAATCATGTACAGGGCCTTACCACTGCCGTATTGAAGGTTATATTTTTGCAGTCTGGTAAAATGCTTATCGACTTTCGAGGCAATTTATAGGAAATGTTCTGAAAGAGGACCTTGACATCTCTTTTGCTGTCATTGTTTACTAGAAAGGCAGTACATTCTGCTGAATTCCTTCTGTAGACATAAGCCTGGATTCGTGGAAATTGAAAGCTCAAACCAAGGTTCAATATGTGTACACTATGCATGTTAAAAATCAACTGCACCATAGCTACTTATATAGAAGAAGATCAAAGCTCTCAGTTCCTTACTTCTTGTTGTTGACCCAAAGGAAAGGTATGATTTGCTCCATTCAGCAATGTCTTTGAGCATGATTTTATTGCTGTATGCAATTCCTTAAGATGACCCCATGTTGGTTGCCTAATTAGACCTGGACACATTCACTAAAACTTTTTCTTTCTGATTTTTAAATATTAATTAATGTAGTGGCACAAAATCTAGAGACCATACCGTACTCATCAAGCGGGGCTTCATCATAGTAACTTGTTATCATAAATGCAGCTGCAGTTCTTCCAAAATTGGTTCCCCCATGGTACTACAAGTAGAATGATTTGTTGTTAGTTTCTGTTGTTGAGAGAAAACAATCTCTTATTTGGGGCATTCACATTATCATACATGATTAGTATTTCTATGCTTACCAAATATCCAGTTATCGAATACTTAATATTGGGCTACATAGAAGGATCATATTGTATGATATGCTGATTGAAGGAATTATATGCAATAGTCATACCATGTAATAATTTATGTAGCTTCCTCTTTTGGCAATGAATAAAGCAGCATGAAATGCAATGTCTTGAGCTGATCTCATGTATGTTTCTCCGCCATAAACTTGATAGCTTCAGAGAAACGTGAAGGCATTAGTTTGATTTAATATATTGTTTAGCCATTTTGTTAAGTTTGCAAATATACTGATGGAAACATTTGCCTTTCTTTTTCCTCCAAAGAAATAAACTATGTTGGTGAGTAGTGATCCTATTTATACTGTAATATCACCATCGTTTTTCCAGAAGGCTTCTTTTTGTAAAAATAGAAAGGAGCTCAGTGTAAAATTGTTTTAGGAAAAAACTTCTTTGTGCATGTCTTGAAACATACAAACTTGTCCAGTCTTCTGTCCATATTGAAGGCTTGTTTGGTGAATTTGGTCCTGCAAATGTTTCTCCGCATCGCATTCCATTGCATGCATTGATCTGCAAATAGTAAGACTTAATTCATAAGCTCAGATCTCATGTTGAATTTACTTTTTTTTGTAGGGATTTAAAGAGAGTTTCGGAGCTTGTGGAACTGTGTTCAAAGTGATAGGAACTAACCACTGGGTCAGGTGCGTCGTCTTGCTTACACATCACCCAGGGAACTCCAGTTTGAAGACTCACAGCCATAGCTGCAGCCCATCGAACATAAGGCGGTCCTTTTTCATGAAAAGCACGTTCAACATTTTGGTACTCATTCTCAATCTGTGTGCATGCATGCAGCATTTAGATAACGATAACGAACATGATAAATGGCATTGAACTGGCAATATGCTGCAATCTTAAATGTTATGAGCTTAACCTGAGAGAGTATAATTGGCCCTCCTTGCGAAGCATATAGCTTCTCCTCCTTCATCATGTTTACTATTTTTGTTACAAACTTTTGCATATGATCCTGCCAGCCAACCAAAACGGGAATGAGGTTGAGATTTTGACGAGCACCATTAGCAAAGTCAGGATTGCTGGTATGTTTAGAAAACTTTAGCAACAAAAGAACTGGTACCTTGAATGGCTCGTTATCAGATCGGAAAACGATACCGGGTATGTCATGCAACCAAAAGGGTAGCCCCCTGCACCAACATAACAATTTCTTAACACTCCTGCAGTTTGTTGTCTTTGTTTCTTCCAATTCTTGTTCATTTTTATGAATGTATTATGCACATGAAGCAACAGTTTCAGTGGCATTACCCGTAATTCCATTCACTTTCTATGAAAGGTCCCACTCGAAGACAAACATATAGTCCCTGTGCCTGGATTTCCTTTAAAAACTTCACTAGATCTGCTCTTCCACTGAATTCAAACTGCAGCAGAGAACAGACTGCCGTCAAAAGAAGGAAGAAAAATCTATATTGGGCTTGTTTGTGTTTTCTTTGTTGGGCTGGGCTTTGTCCAATCTGTTAAATGGGCTTGGTGCAAGGAAAATGTAAGAATGGGAGAGAGAGAGTTGCCTGTCCTTGATGGGGTTCATGCACATTCCAAAATACATAGGTCTGTATGACATCCATGCCTCCATCTTTAGCTTTGGATATTAGCGATGGCCACATCTGCAAAAATGACATAAATTAATAATGTGGAGAAAATTATATTATTGGAAGTCTTAGTAATTTATCAAACATAAAACATTTTTGTCTATTTTATCTTATAGTGGTAATAAAATTTCTAAATATTCTTTGATGCGTGTGCAGATAGCAATCGGTAAATAAAGCCAATGACTTTTATGTCAAAAAAAAAAAAAACATAAGAAACAATATTTGCCGTAATGGTCGGGTTGCATTTCATTTTTAAGTAAGTGCTAAAGAACATACGTTTTCAACGTATAAAATACGACATGAATATATAGATTTTTTTTAACATTATAGGATCCATCTATGCTTTAAATATAAAAAAACCTATTTATCGAACGAAAAGAATGATAAAAACTGAGTAGTTCCACATCCATATAGAGTGTATGATCAATGATTGTTTGTTGGTAATAAAAATACTACTCTCCGGAATCAATTAAGTGTCACTTTACTATTGCGCACGCATATCAATGAGTACCGGTGACTCACTGTTTGAGACAATTTTGCCCTTATTTTTTTCTCGGAGTACATAAACTGTTCGAGAAAAAAAAATGTAAAATTATCTCAAACAGTGAGTCATCGGCACTCCTTGATATGCGTGCGCAATAGTAAAGCGACAATTAATTGATTCCGCATGGAGTAATAAAATTTGAATTCGTGTTCTCCTTTTACCTCCACCGCAAAAAAACGATCCCAAAACCAGTCATCATGCCCTTCGCAATATAGCATGACCTCCCAAAAACATGGGTAAAAGGCAAACCAGCTTTAGTTTTGGTCTATACTATGATACACTTGATTGCGTTTGTTTTGGGTTTTGTTTTTTGCACGCAAAATTCCGTAGAGAAAGCGGTTTCCTGTTACAAAAACAAACAAAACTTTCCAAAAAACCGGTGTTATTTTAATTTCTCAACAATGAATCTCTCGTGCTTTTTTTATTTATAAATATTGGTCGTTGTGAACGGTTTTCGGAATAGATGAATTATTCATCTTAACTCAGATCTTAAATTTAAATTGAAATTTAACTCCACTCGAATATAAATCGTCTCTTATATTTATAATGGACAGAGATTATACAAAAAATGATGAAAAAAATAACATAAAATCAATATATCTAATAGGAAATACAAATGAAGGAGGTTGTGGGGGAATTGCACATAGTTGTGGTTAAAAAAAAGAAAAAGATAAAATTTACTGCCAAAAAATATTTTAACTTAAAAACCAACTAATTCCAACAAAGAGTACTAATTAACATTTTCATCAAATCACGTGATTTCCCCCCTTTGCCAAACCATATGATTAAATTAGCAATATTATTAAAATATTCCAGATGGTCAAATTAAAACTAACATAAAAATGAAATTGGTATGTAGTTAGATGAATGATAATAATAATATATTTTTTTTATAAAAAAAACCTAAAAATTGATGTCGTAAAATAAAAAATAAAAAATAAAAAAGGGAAAAATATACCTGGGGAGTGCTACGAGTATAATGGATTGAACCAGAGAAGAGGATGCGATGTTGGCCATTGATAATCAAGGACCTTCCATCATAACTGACGCCGGCGTGGGATGATCCTTGAACGCCGACGAAGCATATGGTGGAGAATATTGCCACCAATATAATTACCACCGGAAACCATCGGACGACGACCATCTTCGATCAATTCCTCAACTACACTACACACATACACCTTATACTCCTAAATACTTGTATTTTTTATACAACCCTCCCTCTTACCTTAAAATTAAGTAGGAGACTCATTCTATTTGAGTGGTTGAAAACGAAATATATCCCATACGAGTAGAGAGATGGCTCTTTTAGCGTTTTAGCGTAGTCTGTACGTATCTAAAAAACGAGTTTAATGAGTAACTAAAAAACAAAGAAGAAACTCGCTATAGCTACTGGGTTTGGAAAATGATGGAGGAAACCATTATAAGAACGTTTTTGGAGGGAGTAGTTATGATGGGATTGAGATTTGTTACTCCCCTAATTACTTATTTGTTGCCTCACCTCTCCCTCCCACTTATGGAAATAAATGTATTTCTGGCTCGGGCCAGATTTGTCAACATATCCATCCTCTTATATCAATTCTGTAAATGCATGTGTCCAACTTTTTTTTGCAAAATATATATACACTCCTATTCTTATAGAGGATGGTTGGACCTACCCAATTATTAACTTAGTATTAATAGTAACATCCATTTTCTTTTTGTGTGTGTACAAATATATGATTTTCCAACTATTAGACTAACTAATTTGTACATTCGTCGTATTGGATATCATTTTAGACGATTTTAGTAGTACTAAATTTATAGGTAGTTGTATTTTTAAAACTCGAACTCGAGACCTTAATTAAATCAGAATAATCGCTAACCAAATAATATTCACCTACTTTATTAATATATTAACTTATGACCTTTTTAAACGTCTCTCCTCTAATAACATCCTATCACTAGACCAGCTAGTGGCTTAGTAGTACCATTTTCTTAATATAGCCAATTACTATTAGTTAATAGTAATGCTTTGCTTCCTGAAAACATTAAAAATAACGTATTTATTTTCCTTGATGATCATTTACTGTTTTTTTTGGGTATCATTTACTTACCATTGACTTAGTGGAGATATATAATCATGTAGTGGGTAGTTATGTGGAGATCGAGATGTATAATGTTTAGTATGACGAGATGCTTTAAATGAGCTAAATGATAATGCACCGAACGGGCCCAAAAATGAGCCTTGGCCCACATAAACCAAACGGGCCTAAAAAGTGATCCAAGTGAGAAAAGAAGTAATGTGGTGATGTGTTGTGTCTCTTAAAAGTTAAAAGTACTACGGTAAAAAAATACTTTGGTAACTAACTATTACGATAGTGTTTTGAAGTAAGCAAAATGAGGAAAGTAAACACACATGTATTAAAGTTTTTAATAAAGAAAACACAAAAATGTTTATGAAAATAATTTGACTAATATACACTTGTAAACTTACATCAATATTACTATTAATCTGCAATTATTTATTTTATGCACACTTAATCATACCCCCTCCGGTCTCGAATAATTGTCACTTTCTTACGGATTTTTACTGTTCATAATACTTGTCATTTTATCTTTTCCGAAGCATATATTTTGTGCAAATGACAACAAAAAAATTATGAATCAATCCAATTTGATGATGGTGTGGTAATTTGAGTGAAAATTAGGAGTAAAAATGAAACAATGTGGAATAAAATAAGATCAAA
>NBIL01012657.1:0-12902 GCA_002752925.1 Viola pubescens var. scabriuscula
TTCCTATTTTTTCTACTCTATTTTTTTTCCTCTTTTTATTTTTTTTCATATTTTCTGGATTTTTTTAATTTTTCTGAATTTTATTTATTTTATTTATAATTTTTAAAAAATGTATATTTTTGTGGTTTTTTATTTTTTCTTATTTTTTTTATATTTTGCTGGAATTTTTAAAAAGTTTTAAAGATTTTTTCCTCTATTTTTTAATTTTTATATTTTTTAAAATGCTGACGTGGCATGTCACATCATTAGATAACAGCCACGTGTCAATTATTTAATATCGTTAGTCAAAATTGAGTGGCACGGTGGTAACATTGTCTAACAGAGTTAACGTCAGGTGCGTTTTTGTCTAACGGAGAAAAGTTGGTTGCTAAATTGGTCGCCAAATTGGTCACTGCGAAAAATAGATAGCCAAATTATCTAATCATCAATAATCTAAATGTCAATCCGTCTTTTGCCTTAAAGAGTAAAATAATGGGTTATCCGAGAAAAGAATAACATTCAAAAACAACAACAACCTAAACTAAGCCTATCTCATCGGGTCAAGTGGTTTGACACAATCAACATGGTTACAACTTACATGGAGGGTGCGGTTGCGGTTTGAATGCAAAAGTGAGGTGTCTACTTCTGGTAGGACCAAACATAATCTAACAAAACAATGAACCTGTACCTCCTCCTCCTCCTCAAGTCTCAGCACTTCACCACATGATTGATTATTAATTTATTATTAGTACTACCATAAACTGTTACTTTTAGTACTAGTACTATGAATTCTTTAATCATTTAAATTGCATAAAAAATATTAAAAAAAATGAAGACAAAATAGAAAAGACAAGCAAAGCCTAAGCAGAGGAGACTTCCGCGTGTCCTCCTTTCTTCTTCAGATTTCCTACAATTCTGCAAATCCAAATCTCATCATTCATCCCTTAATTTCTTCCCTCATCTCTACTGCATACACAAACTCCTCAAATGCTTCTGTGATCTGATTGGACCCACTTTCTTCATTTTATTTCCACTGTAAGATCCTCTTCTATTCTCCCCATCTTTTAATTGTTTCATTCCTTCAACGTTAATCAATCACTCTGCTGTCATTACTTTGTTTGACTTGTTAATGATGTGTTTGATTATTTTATTGTTGTGATTGATGCTAATATTCCAACATTTGGAGCACATACTCTGTTTTCCACTCATTCTTTTTTCTCTTGGGTGGTTTGATAGGTTAAAAAAATGGGGCTTGTATATTTTGTATGTAGTTTAAACTCTCTCAAATGAAACCCATGTCGTAAAAATTCATGATATGGGTTTTCATTGATGCAACAAGCAATATTGTTCAGAAAGCTGCAGTCTTTCATGATGTTTCTTTGATTTTTTTTGTAGATCAGCATGGCTACTAAAGGGAATTCAGGAGACCGTAAGACTGGTAATTCGTTATCGATCTTCATTATTGCTGGTTTATGCTGTTTCTTTTACATATTGGGTGCATGGCAAAGAAGTGGATTTGGAAAGGGTGATAGTATAGCATTGAAGATCACTAAACAGACAGATTGTAGTGTCCTTAATGATCTTAATTATCAAACAAGTAATGGTGATACCGATGGTGATGCTGCTTCTGTCAAGGAGATTGAGCCGTGTGATGATAAGTATATTGATTATACACCATGTCAAGATCAAGCTAGGGCAATGACATTTCCCCGTGAGAACATGAACTATAGAGAACGACATTGCCCACCCGAGGAGGATAAATTGCATTGCCTTATTCCTGCTCCAAAAGGGTATGCAACCCCGTTTCCGTGGCCAAAAAGTCGTGACTATGTGCCTTATGTTAACGCGCCTTATAAGAGCTTAACGGTGGAGAAGGCAGTCCAGAACTGGATTCAGTATGAGGGTAATGTGTTTAGGTTCCCTGGTGGAGGAACTCAGTTCCCTCATGGGGCTGATGCATATATCAAGGAGCTTGCATCTGTGATCCCCATGGATAATGGGATTGTTAGAACTGCCTTGGACACTGGATGCGGGGTAAGCAAACTAATACGCCTGACCTTCCCTTATTTCTTTACGTTAGTGTTCCCTTTTGATGATATCAGTATTTTCCTCCTTTTATTGGTATGGTATTGCATTTGAAACTGATTGCTGTTTCCCATTTGGTTTATTTGTAAAATTTTATGTTTGGACTAAATGGAGGTCTGCAAGTACACAAACACCAGTCTCAAGCCACTCTACATGGGAATTCTACACTAAACAGATTTTTACTCTTCAATTTAGAATGTTTGCGTTTGTGTTACCTTGATATATATTTTTTATATTAATTAATCGCTGTGGGGGTGTTAGGTTGCAAGTTGGGGTGCCTACCTATTCAAGAAGAATGTCATAGCCATGTCATTTGCTCCAAGAGATTCTCATGAATCACAAGTTCAATTTGCATTGGAAAGAGGTGTTCCAGCTGTTATTGGTGTTCTTGGAACTATCAAGATGCCTTATCCTTCTAGAGCCTTTGACATGGCTCATTGTTCTCGCTGCTTGATTCCGTGGGGCGCTAATGGTGAGGGAAAATTACTTGTCTTTGTTTATGTTATAAACTAGTGTTAAGGAAGGTTTGGAAGGGATTTGCATTTAGGTATCTTTTCAGTTTCTGTGCATGTTGAAGTGTGTCCAAGAAGAGCCAACATTGTTCCGTTCATGGTGTCTTGCAAAATTAAGACTTCTTTAAATTCAGCAGAAACGATTTGTACTGTGAAGTTTGTATTAGCTTATGGCTAGCATATATGCCACACATGACTTCCATTTTTTTCAGAGTCATGGTGGTCAAAATTGCTTCTGGTTTTATTATTTCATTAGAAAATATTTTAAGTTTATTGATGCTGGAAGTTATGTCTAATATTATTTCTTTCATCTTTCTTGCAGATGGAATGTACATGATGGAAGTCGATCGTGTTCTAAGACCAGGTGGCTACTGGGTGCTTGCTGGTCCTCCAATCAACTGGAAGAATAATCACCAAGCATGGCAGCGTCCCAAGGAGGAACTTGAGGAGGAACAAAGGCGTATTGAAGATGTTGCTAAACTTCTTTGCTGGGAGAAGAAACATGAGATGGGTGAAATAGCTATCTGGCAGAAAAGAATAAATTATGATCAGTGCCGTCAGCAGGATACCAAGCCCAAAATGTGTCAATCCACGAATCCCGATGATGTCTGGTAGGTTTTGTTAATTCATGCCTCTGTTTTTCTATCTTTAGGCGAGAGGGGAAGGGGGCTAGTTTCTTGAATTTAGAAGTATTGGGGAAACTGCTCCCCGACTTTAGCATCTAATTCATGTATTAGGATTTTATCTGAAAAGGGCTGTGGTTGCAATGAGGATGCATGCTTGTTTGGCTAAGAATTTCAGAAATTTGTGTGTTTCTGCTACTGAGTTGATCAGAAATAATTTAGGTATTTAGTCTGAAAAGTGGTGACTTCATACAATGCCTTATGACTTTTTCTTATGGATAGGTACAAGAAAATGGAAGCATGTGTGACTCCTTATCTTGAGGCTGATTCACCTGATGCTGTTGCTGGTCAAGCATGGCGGCCATTTGCAGAGAGACTTAATGCTGTTCCTTTTAGAATATCAAGCGGCTCCATTCCTGGGGTGTCTGCTGAGAAGTACGAGGAAGACAACCGGATGTGGAAGAAGCATGTCAACGCTTATAAGAGGATTAACAAAATAATTGACTCAGGGAGGTACCGAAACATTATGGATATGAATGCTGGTTTGGGAGGTTTTGCTGCAGCCCTTATATCTCCTAAGTTTTGGGTTATGAATGTTATGCCTACGATTGCAGAGCCTGACACTCTGGGTGTCATATATGAGCGTGGTTTGATCGGCATATATCATGATTGGTAATTTCTGATGAATATCACTTGTTTTATTATTGATTTGGTGCTAATACTATTTTGCACAATGGAGTTTGATGTCGATGGTGGATATTGAAACAACCATGAACTGTCCACTTTGCAGTAGATAAAATTAGCAGCACGCCATAGGTTCTAAGGTTTGAAGCTATTTTCTGCCATGTTCTTCATGGAAGCACGCTATCATGGTCAGGAGATTTAGCGTGAGAAGACCAGATCTGATGCTTGCCATTCATTATGCTAAATTTGGATGGCTTTCAAAATTATAAACAATCTAATGTCTGAACTTTTGCACTTACAGTTTAAATATAGTTGCTTATCTAATGGTTGGTAGGTGAACTGTTTGGTAGTTTAAATATATTACTTCTCTAATTCTGTTCTTTGTTTTGTTGTATAATCCACTACGCCTTTTTCACCAGGTGTGAAGGCTTCTCCACATATCCAAGGACATATGACCTTATTCACGCAAATGGTGTTTTCAGCTTGTACAAGAACAAGTAAGTCTTCATTTATGGTACCTCTGGCTTTTGATAAAAAAGAGAGTTACAATTCTAGACGTGATCTTATGAGAAGGAAGAATGAGATAGTTCAGTATCGAGGTTAATGAACATATGAACAAATCAATTCATCCATTTGATAATCAAATTAAATCCTAAAAAACCCAATGTAAATCGGCAGTGTACTAACTGGTACTGGACCAGAGTTCTGCTATACTAATCTAGGTAGTTGTATGCAACTTGAAAATATAAGTACTATGAAAATTTATTGTTCCCATTTGTTTGGTGAAAACCTACACAGGTGTAGCATGGAAGACATTCTTCTGGAGATGGATCGTATCTTAAGGCCTGAAGGAGCTGTTATATTCCGTGATCAGGCGGATGTCCTAGCCAAGGTGAAGCGAACAGTGGCAGGAATGAGATGGAATACGAAGATGGTAGATCATGAGGATGGCCCACTTGTCTCTGAGAAGGTGTTGTTTGCTGTCAAGAAGTACTGGGTTGCTGGGGAAAACAACGCAACATCCACATGATGAAAAATAAGGGTGAGAGTTTTGGCATTTCATTGAGATTCTACGAGGAAGTGCTACTTTATGTTTCATGATTCAAATCCGACGAAGTAAGTTCAATAGCTGTAGGGGGGACATTCTGCATTGTAGCAACCCGCGGAATGCATCCACGGTTCTTTGTTATCACCTTTATGCTCGTTAGAGGTAGATAGGGAACATATAGATAGGTTATTAATTACTCTCCTTGTCAATTATTCATATATTCTTTCCCATTTTGTTCGCTGCCTTTTCGCCACTGTCTCTGCCATAATGTTCTTCACTTGACAGCAGCATCTCAGAACGAATAGTTTTTATCATTACGATCTTTTTTCCTGATTCGTTAATCGACCTATAATCTGTGCTTTAGATTTTTTTTGTCCACTGGTTGGTAAGTTATGTTTTCTTTCTTCTTTATACATGATTTCGACGTAACCTCGAAAGGGTTGTGTATTGTGTGATTGTCCTTTCTTTACGGAATTCACATTTTTAAGAATGTGTCCCACATCAGAAACATTTGATGTGGCTATGCATATATAGTGTTTGGTCGATTCTTCAGATTAGCAAAGACAAAAACTGTTTACATGCATGTTTTTTTATTGCCATCATGCATTAGCAATTTGAGAGATTTTGAAGTTATTTCATGCACAGATTTAATTAAGTAGCCAGCAATCTTCAGACAGTTGCATCATAGCCAGGCCTTACTGTCCGTGGGAGTTGTGGCCTAGAATTAGATGTTAAAATCTCATCGAGGACTATATATGTGCGTCCCATTGTTGTGGTGCCCGGCGTTTCAACTCACACCTTACTCACATAACCTTCGCGGGGTTTTAGCGGTGACTCTCCCCACCGGTTATGCCAGTAGAGTGTAAGGTGTGAATTGTCAGATTCGCACGGAAGTACTTAATAAATACTTAAAATTTATACACCGTATAGTGTGAATTGTTACATTACACGAAAGAACTCAATAATTACTCGAAACCTATAACACGATTTTGAAGCTCTCATCCATTATCTTTACAAGTAGAGTGTAAAGTGTAAATCGTTAGATTGTACGAAACCTTGGTTATTTATCCCATTTAAGCGTCATTTCACTAGGAATTGTAATTGTGGGAAAGAAATGATGAGACTAGCTATTTACATGGATGGGCCTGGGGAGCAAATTAGTAGGGATAAAAGAAAACGACTTCCACAGTCCAAAAACTAGATATTATAACTTTACCTTTTTTAATTGCATAATCATAACTTTTAAGTTTAATTTGAAGGTGACCCAGTTTGTTATTACAAATATCTAAAACTTTGAGGGGAAAGAAAGAGGTCTCACATTCCACCATTGGCTGCTCTGCTCAGCCTCATGAAACAAGGATTTCTTTGATGGTTTCCTGTCGACCTATTTCTGTTTAATTTTACATTGTAGTTTTTGCAACTTTATTCATTAAGTTAAACTTTTTATTTTTATTTTTATTGTATTGCACAACATTAGCCAGACCTACATTCATTCATCTCTTTGACCTTAGAATAATCTTGCAATTGCAACACCTACTTACTTTCTAGTATATACTTTAGGTTCAAAGATGCATACAAGCCATCCTACTTTTCTTATCTAGGCCGGCAACACTTCATTATTGGAGAATACAAAGGGTAAGTGAGGGACCAAACAAGTCTTTATTTTAATAGGTATCAATTAGAACTTGTATTTCTGTTGATACTTTATCAATCACTAAATTACATGTTGCATCGATCTCGTAACTTAAAAGATCAATATATGGTTAGTGAGTGTGAACAGTCGGAAGTACTCACTTCTTAAATAAATTAATAATAATTGCCTTATAAATTAAGGATACATGTCCCCTGATCGGGATTAACTTCTGTTTCGCCCGAGAAAAATTGATTAAATCATCAAAAAATTGGAGCGTAAAGTATAATGAAACGCAAATAGATCTATGCTTTGGAGGTATCTTATCGATTAGAATAATTTATGGGAGGTTTGCCCACTTTTTTGAGGTGATTTGGAAATTGTGCGAATTGTATAATCATTAATTACTGACATTGGTAAACGACCTAAAGCAATTTGATTATAATTCAATGCATGACGATTATAAGTAGAAAGCTCATACTCTTCTGAGAAAAAATATTTCTTGCTTTTCATTTCCTTTTTTTCTATAAATCGACTAGTTAATGTGTATTATTTTTATAATATGTGTTATAAGTACTATTGAAAAACAAGAGTAAGTTTGTCGGTTTAAAGAAAAAAAATGGTGTATCCATGCATATGGCTTGGATCAAATCACTAAAAGAAATTAGATCAAGAAGATTAAGCCGAATCAATCTTGTTTTATAATAAGAGATTGGAAATATAAAGGACCCACATGCCACACAATTGGGGCTTATCCAAAGAAGGGTGGATCTTAAATAGGGAGCCATTTGTCTTTCTGCTTCTTCTTTTTTTTTTTTTATTATGATATTTCGGTATCCATTTACTTTATACTGAATTCACTTTATACTTTCAGTAGAAGATTAATCACATTTAATTACAGTTAAGCTATAAAAGAGAATGACTTCTCTGATATTATTTTCTCCATTCGACTTGAGTTAAAAATGAATAAATTTTTTATTACTCGACCACATATGGATGACATTTTTTTTTTTTTCCTGAGCACAGAGGTAAGAAGTGGGGTGTTGAGGTTTTTCTCTCACTCACTCCTTTCTTTGTTATTGGCAGTATATAGTGGATCCTGAGTTAAATCCATCTCTTGTCGGATTTGACTTGTAACCAATATGACATATAAACAGACCTATCCCCATTTTTCAACACTCTGAAATGCCCAATTCCTATCAATGGATGCCCAACTTAAAACCCAGTCACATTTATACACCACCACACAGTCATGTCTGGTATAGGTAAATCATAGCTATCAGATTTTAGAATGTAGGAATGGATCAATAATAATAAGTTATATATATATATATATATATGTATGTATATCAGTCTGAGTCTTAGTCACTTTACCTAATGAGGGGTTGAAATCTAACTAGTTGTCCACTTATGTCACAAGCATGTAGGACCTTATACTCCCCTCATTGTTGCTTCTATCACACAAGCTTTTCTCTACTTAAATAGAAAAAAAAGCCTAGTTCTCAAGAGCCCATCTCATGTCTCATCTTTTAACCCTTTCCTTCAATCATATCAGCTTTCCAGTACAACCATCTTTCTTCTATCTGTCATTCAATTCATCTTTCTTGTTCTATGGACATCAGCAAGAGCAAGATCAAGATCACTGACCTGCATGAAGCTTCTTTCTCTTCCTATTTGACCCAAGAAGACAATTTCCTGCATAAACTGACTACTCATCCTTCTATTTCTGCTCCAATGAAATCGGAGGGCACGAAAATTGAGGGCGATCAAGAGGGTGAAATTAGGGTTTTTGCTGCTGAGAAATACTTCAACATGAATCTGGAGCATGATGGTCCAAGAATCATTGACACCCTCAAATCAGGAAGTCATCATGAGATTGGCATCCAGAGGTTGAGACCAATGAGCAGATTAGGTACTCCGAGTGTGTGTTCCGAAGCGAGTTCCAACAGTCAAACAGCTCTGTTGTCGAATCCCGCGAGGAATTCATCCCAAACTAGGCACCAAAAGGGGAATGAAAGATGGTTCTTCTCAGGTTTTGCCTGCAATGGATCTTGTTCTGATAAGAAATCGGTTTTCGTCGAGACCAATGTTGCTCATCGAGTGCTCCCTGGAAAAGAATTAAGAAAAAAACCTGTTGTAGTTTCCCACAGTCCTGTCCTGCTGGAGGGAAGAAAATTACAGGCTCGATCGAGAATTCAGGCAAAAGAAGGTTTTCGCAGCCCGAGTTTTGACATTGGAGCAAAGAAAGAAGGGTATCTTGTTTCACCTACTGTGAGTGTTAATTCTGTGGTGCAAGGATTAAGAGCTCAAAGAGAAGATCAGAATGTCGTCAATATTGAAGATGATCCGCGGAAATCGTTGGAGGTTTTCGGGTCTCATTTGATTAAGAAGGAAGATATAGCACTGAACCTGCAGAGGAAACTCTCTGTGCTGACTTGGGATGCCATTCCAAAGACTCCAACAAATCTGTCAACAACTTCAGCAAGCAGTCAGGTGTTTGAAGAAGACGCGGCGAGTGATGCGAGCTCTGATCTGTTCGAGATAGAGAACATATCAACAAGCCCACAACCAATAATGTTCTCAAAGCAAACATCTGATAACAACATTTCAGCTTACGCGCCGAGTGAAAGTAGCATAGAATGGAGTGTTGTGACAGCAAGTGCTGCAGATTTCTCAGCTGCATCAGATTACGGTGAGAAGATGGAAGCAGAGAACAGGACACATCCTGGTTTAGAAGCACAAACCAGGAGAAGCCGCCCGAATAGTCTACTGGGATGCAAGAGCCTAAAGGCAGTGGATGTTGCTGAAACTACTACATACAAGAAACATGACAGGGTTGTCAAGTCCCACCTGCAGCAAGAGCATAGAATTAGGCCGGACATCCCTCGCCCCGTAAGAAAGTTGCCGGTTGAAATTAAGGTGAAAGATTTCGATTTCCCTTGATTGTGACATGATCTTCTTCTTTTTTCCATCTCTTAGCTGAAAAGTTCTCATGTGAATTAGTCTGTATCAGATAAATGTTTTTTAATCCTAGTTGTCAGGATTTTTTCCCCATTTTTTTACTAGATTGTGGATTAAATTACACAGTACGTTCTTCTACTTAGCCAGAAATGACATATTGGATCCCTCCACTTACACTCATGACACATTTGAGTCCCTCCGACCTCAATCCGGTGACACTTTAGGTCTCTCTTGCTGATGTGTGATCACCGGGTTGGTAGAAAAGAGAAAAAATGAGGGATTGTCTCACCAATCAGATGATGACACATCAGCATGAGAGACTTCAAGTATCACCAGAGTAAGAGTAGAAAGACTCAATCTATCGAAAACTTACTCATTGTATCATTTCAGACTAAGTAAATGAACTTACCGTGTAATTTAATTCTAAACTGTGTGAGTTTACTGTTTTTGTATCCTCTAATTTCCATTTATTGGAGGGCCAAGGCCTTGTTATCTACAAAGTTGATGTTTTTCAAAGGCAAAACAGTCCTGAAACAAGAAAAGTGAAGCTTGATATTGGGTTAGAGATGGTTGGACCTATAAGAAACATCTGACCAAACCTGTCTGACCAGTTTTCTTGTTTTCTAGTAAAAGAATAATATTCTTGTTCTCTTGATTTTGAACCTAAAGAGGGTCATCCATGTTTTTGGGATCTTCTTTCCACATACTAAAACCAGATTTTACTGTTTCTCTAGCTAGTAGCTACCCACCTCTGCCTCACTTTAGAGCCTACAAAATCAAAATCTAGACTTGAGGTTGGCAATCAGAAGCTGAGATGGCCCTACAAAAGTTGAGATGTGCATACATATTTTTTGGGATTCCAGTCACTCAACTTTTGCCCATTTCTGGTGCCAATTCCATATAAGAACGCACACCAAAACATTGATTCATTTTCTTATTAATTAATGAGTGGTAATCATCCTTATATCAAATTTGGTCTTACATAGTTTTAAAAATAAGACCGAACCGATTAGTTTGATTGGTAAATCGGCGATTTGAATTTATGACCAGTTCGGTTAAGTGGTGGAATAATAGTAACAATTTGTGATGATGGGACAGTTAAGGAATGTCGTCCACGATGACTTATGATGAGGCCAAATGAAAAGATTAAAGGGAAAGGAAGTCGCATTTTCTGACATCTGCAAGATCAAGTTGGGTAGCTACCAAATTCAATTCCATAGCCATCAATCACATTGCATAAAAAAGTGGATCCCATGCTCTCTTAATTCACCTTTCCTCTCTACACAGATAAGGTTTGATATCTGGTAAACACAATATACACAAAGAAATGGAGCAAATCCAATCAAGTAGCTGTAAAGAGTGTAGTGTTAATTAAATGTTCATTAAATGTTCATTCATCAAGGTATTTTAGGCCTCCTTTACTATATTTCCTGACCGTTATCCAGCATAAACTGTTACGTAATTTTTTGTTTCCAACTTTTTCGAGTGTCTTCCCCTTCCTTTCGCTGTGAAATCATTCTCGAACATTTTTTAATTCACGCATATCATATATGCCTTAAAAGTTGGTTTACAGATAAGATCAAAACATGTTAGAAATTTAGAATACAACTGTTAACCATCACTGTTGGGGATATAAATGAATACTACTTTTCTTGAAAGGAACTAATTCTCTAGGTCTTGTTATTTAAGTATAAGGAATGCCAGGCAGATGGAATGTCGTGAAGGGACCAATTGTAGAGTTGGAACGACAGCAAATTAAAACTGTGCCAATTGAATACAATTTAATTGTCTAAGGACCACTTAACTGTTGTTCGATCTTCCAATACGTATCAGACACAAATACAGTATAATCCATGAAATCCTTGTGAATGAGCACGATGAGGATATGATCAACACAGCACGTCTCAAATTCAGAACCTAACATCTCTGGCGACAACTTTTCTGCTTTGACCATTTAATTAGTACGTGATATTTTTATGACGTAAGTTATGAGTTCGATTTCTATTATTGTAATTATTATAAACAATATGACCAATTCTTTTATTAAAAAAAATTAGTTGCTCTTGATCTTTTTTTCTCACCAAAACAACAAAGTAAATTTGTAACTCTGAAATACTTGAAAAAATTTGAAACCGTCATTAATGAGTGGTAATGACCTTTTGAACCATTTTTTCTTAATAAGTTGGTTCAACTAATTGGAGAATAGTTCTCATTCCTCTTACTTTTTATGTTTGAACTTTGAGCCATAAACGTATGAATAATTAGTAAAAACTGTGCTTGTAGCGTATTGGGTTTTTGTTTGAGTTAGGATTAGTTTAGGTTCTGGGCTTTCTGGCCAATAATAGGCCTTCTGGGGTTAGATTTAACGGGTTTTTGTTTTATTTTATTTTTAGGCTTGTTTTCTGCCCTACTGCTTTCTTTTAGTGGTGTCAAAAGAAATTCATATATTTTTTAAACGAAAATGAAACTAGAATAATACACTCGAAGGTGGGAGGATTCCGAATTAAAATCATATGAAATCATCATTCATGGTGGAAAAGAAAAAGAAGAAGGTTACGAACAGTTATTTGGTTAGTTTACATGGAAATGTTGGAAAGGGTAATAGCGGTTTGTAGCGATTAAAATGTCTAAAACTATTTGGTACTACTTGTTTTTATCATTGTCTTGCTAGTATAGTGTTGCACTTTGTGCACATCAGTTTTCAATTAGTGAAATTTCATCATCCTAAAAATCATTATATCTAAATCACCTAGAGATTTCTTTTTATTTTTTGTTGCAACCATAATAGTATTCTATTTTAATTTTGCATTTTATAGCTATGGCTCGATTATCTTTGAGAAAAAAAATACAGATGATTATCTTTGACAGAATGAGTTGAATATTCATAAAAGTTCACAATCAATTGATCGATTTTAGGGTAGAAAAATTTAGTGTAAATTCCATTAGAAATCCTAGTCTTGAAAATCTTTCACTAATTTGTATTTCAAATCTTATAATTTCTTAAAAGTTGCAATTTTAACCTTCATGTAGTTAAAAAAAACTCAAAAAAAAGATGCCAACAATTAAAAAGATTACGAAAAATGTAATAAAGATGGTAGGGCCTAAGTAACATTTTAATAAACCATTATATTTGTCCACTCAATCAACATTGACCACTAATTCTTAAAAATAGCAATGCATTGTTTGATACATTGCAAACAAAAAGGAGAGACTCAGTTTTTTCCTACTAGAAAAATGGGGAGATTACTTTATTCCAACTCTATTTTTTTTACTAGCAAGAAATAACATATAATTTTTATTTTAAAAGTATAATCGATGTATTACTATTTTAAGTAATAATTGTCTATATTAATTGAATAGATAAATACAGTAATTTATTT
>NBIL01012695.1:0-12488 GCA_002752925.1 Viola pubescens var. scabriuscula
AAGTGTATATAGACACATGCAAGCGTGAGGGAGAGAAGCAAAAATAAGACCCCTGTCCTGCCCCTTTTTCCACGTCAAAGGCCATATTTCTACATCACTGTGGTTATCTTGTGCCTTAAAAGAGTTAGTCAATTTCACCCCTTTTTCAATTTTTCTAGAGGTCACTTTGACATCCTAGAATATTGTACACATCTGTTTGATTTTTCCACGTATTGATATTTGATATCTAGGTTAGCAGTACCAAAAACAAAACAAAAAAACTTATCCATATTTGGAAAGAAAAAGAACCAATTGTTACATGAAAGTGGGAAACTACAGAATATTCATTGATGATTGATATACCTGTAAATTGCTCCTTATTGCTAGCTTGAACAAATTGGAATTCTTTACAATATTAGAACGTCTCCTAGTAAGCTCCCCTTCATCAAGAGTATCATGCAAAAGAAAGAGGTGACGGCTGACCGCAAATTTGAGAAAAGCATCACCAAGTATTTCGAGACTTTCAAGAGAAAAACGCTCCTGGCATCTTTCTGTGGTAAGAGCTTCTAGAATCTATAGTATAAACGAGCAACTGTTAGCGGCAAGAAGGTTGCGATTGTTGCAATAACAAAAGTCACCAGCATAATTTTACTAATTAAATGGCCATCTTAATGCAAGGCCATTGCTTACCAAAATGTATATGGAACATTATATCTTGCAAAGTAAGTCTTACCCTAAGAGCAGGAACTTCAGCTGCCTCTGAGAAAGAAGCAGATAGTAAGCCCTTCAGTTCAATGGCTACAAGCAAGTTTTCCAATCGATGCATAACTGAGGGCAGAAGAGAAATTGAACTCCCAATATCTTTAGAGAAACCCTTTATCTTCAAC
This sequence comes from Viola pubescens var. scabriuscula, assembly GCA_002752925.1. Taxonomy (NCBI): domain Eukaryota; kingdom Viridiplantae; phylum Streptophyta; class Magnoliopsida; order Malpighiales; family Violaceae; genus Viola; species Viola pubescens. Next base: position 867 of record NBIL01012695.1, read on the forward strand.
TCGCAGAGCTCCGGGACCAAATCAATAAAGAACTCATCCAGATCATGTGATTCTGTTTTTGACATAAACTGGTTTATACACAAAAACTAAGAGAGAAAGCAATAACAAATTAATAAAATCCATATGCCATCTTAGAAAGAGTTAGGAATTCTAGGGAGCAGAGGAATTGCATTTGGTCATTGGCTCAAGTCAGGGGTTTAGTCTGCCAAATCCTAGGATTATTTCCTTGCTAAGAAAGTAAAACCTGCACCCTCACTCTACCCACCAGCATACCCTTACGAAACAGGAAGAAGACACGAAAGGGATTTTTTTTTAATATACTCTTTATTTTGCTAAGTGCTCAAGATTGCACTGGTTATGCTGGAGATACACATTGTCAAGTGCTTACTTTGTTTAGGTGTGTTTGTGTTCAAGTCCTTGAGCAGCATAAATATATTACTGGCTCAGCCATTTGCCTAGGTAAGTTGAGGAAATTTGTAAATGTGCCCCGTCATACTGTAGTGGCAGACATACTTTTTAGGGTACCATACTTCCATGAGAGCGATTGATAACCCTTATCTTCACTAGGTCAGTGTGCACTCAATGTACTAACAAACAATTTGTTAATTAAATTGAATGAGAGCATTAACATCACAACAAGTTCTAATATTAAAGGAAGTTTTGGGAAATTTTAAACTTTGGCCAAGGTAGGACATTTAGGGAGTTACAAGGGCAAATTTGCAAAGAAGATACCTTTTTTACTTTCCAGTTTTTCCAATCCCAGTTAAGTTTATTTCACAACAAAGCCATGTTTCCTTTTTTTCTTACTTTTCATGCTTTACTATTCATCTCCTAGACCTTTACAATTTATGTTATTTTCCTGTAAACTTATTCTATTAATTTCCAAGTCCTAGTAAAAGCAGTAAATTGCCACTTCTTTCATCTAGATTTCATATGTAAGTAACCTACAAGGTCACAACTCAACTATTATGCTCTCCAATTAAATACCACAAGGAGATATTAACCACTTTGTTGCATTTTCTCATGAAAACATTAAGTAATTTATAGACAGATCAACCGAATGAGCAACTTCAATACAAATGAATGGTGTTGCACTATACAAAAACAATCTTCTCTGCGTAAAGATCCATGTTGACAAATAATTGAGAGTTAAATTACTTAATTAGTAAACCGCAAAACTACATGTAACACCTACCAAAAGTGAATAACAACATGGGAGAAAAGAATGCATAAAAGTTACCTGTATCCTCTTGCCTTCGGCTGTGAAGCAAGTTGTGCAAGCAAAAGAGTGGTTTTGCACGTAGAAGAGGTTGTTCAGGGGATTTAAGTTGGATGTCATACCTAAATTAATAGTGCAGTTAGTTCTTCAATAGTAAGACCAGGATATATCACTAGGTTTTTCAAATTATGAATCAAGACTTCTCCTAATTCCTTATCAAAAAGGAAACTCCTTTGCTTGACAGTTACTTTACTACATTCAATAGATAGTTACCAACCAAGCTTCATAAGTTCAGAAACTAAATTATCAAATTGGATTTCCATCAGTTTTATTATTTGACAATTGAAGATTCAAGATGCTCAAGATCAATTAGGGAAAATCACATTTAAGCAAGCAATCGCAGAGAATATGAAAGCAATGAAAGAAACAACAACAATGGGGTGGTTTGGACCAGCAAATGTCCCCCCACATATCATTGTAAAGGGAACCCTGGTAGTTCTAGTGCTAGGGGAAGGTAATATCTAGCTTTTAAAGGAACTAGAATAGTTGATGTTATGGCAATCAGATTGAATTTCCAAGAAAAAGCAGTCACCTACGTTCTAATTAAGTGTTCCATATGGCTTGGACCGCTTGAACCTTTATGTGGACTGTGGCCGTTCTTTTCAGGAATGGTGTTTGTAACAAAGTAAAAAGTGTTCCTGTATCGGGCATACACTAAACTGTTCTCGATGTCACAGATGCTTTGGTAACCATTAGCCATTTGCAAATGAGGATCTGAAGAAAAGTATTTTGTGCCGATAGCATCCACTGGGTTCCGAAAAATAGGAGATGATAAACATCTTTTTACAGTCTCCCGATCTACTACCACTCTATTTTCATGACCATCCAAGATGGGAAGCAACAGGTAGAAGGTTGGGCATGATTCATAAACACCATTATTTCCCAAGAGAACAAATTCCTGAACAAGTTTCGATCGATCGAGGATGACCGTGAGGAACATCTCTTGAAAATTCATAGCCTGCACAATCTGTACATACAACCCATGAATACTTAGAGGTAGTTCAATGATCAAAGGAATCAACTACATAATTACTACTGTACCTCTTTTTTGGTAAATACTGAAATTCCTGATGGGACAAGCTTAGTGAACACTGATCTACCGCGAGCCAGATGAAGATCAAGCTCCATTCTCTCAGCCTCTTGAGGAAGAGGTACCTTGACAAACAGAGCAAACTTCTTGTAGATCCTGTCCTCAGGGACAGGAAAAATTTTAATATCATAAGAGTGCAAATAGACCAAATTTTCCAACAAAGTCCAGGATTCCTTGAGAGCAGTAGGAACCATCATCTCATGGAGTTCTCCTCTTGAATTTTCATCTACCAACAAGGAAAAAAAAGGAAAAGGTTATGCAACTAACTTGACCAAAAAATATGGAAAGAAAGTTTTACTAGTGAGTTGCCASATATCAACCTATGGAGCTGTTAGAATCAGACATTGTGACCTCAGACTCAAGATCAGCATCTTGGCCTGGCAAAAGAAAATCATTCAATGCACCCAGTTTATGTAATTGTTCAATGGCTTTCAGACAAGCATCTTTTTTGGCAGCTTCCATGGAAGATTGTGGTGTACTGGCTACTTGATGTATTGGAGCATTGCACGGTAGGTTTACGAGGCAGACAGTTCCTCCTAAATCATCAAAATAATTGAACTTCGGCTTCGGGTCAAAGAACCTGGAAATACAAATCAATGATGACGGTATATCTATCATAAAACAACTAGAAATTAAAGGGGACTAAGAACTTACTCATCATGTGGGAGCTTTGCACAATAATGGTGCAATAAGGAGATGCTATACCCAGAACTGATGGAAGCACCAGATGCCTCTACTTTATATATGGGTTCCTCCTTGCTAGCAAATGTCTCTTTACAAGTTCTTGAAAAAATTTCCATATTCATTCGATTTTCATCCTTTTTAAAATTTTCTATTAAATCTACCTCCGTCTGGTTCCCACTGCAACAATAAGAACAGGATTCTGGTTTAAGCTTAAAAGACTAAGCAGCAGATGGATGGACATTCCTGGTTTAGAAGAGTACCTGTCCACCAAAAATACGTATTCAGACTGAGGCATTCTTGCACGACCTCTTGATTGTATAAAGCTAGAAACAGTTTCTGGAAGATCAAACCGTATCACAAGACAGCACGTCTGAATATCAAGCCCTTCTTCACCCACTTTAGTGGCAACCAACAAGTTCAACTGCAAATCAAGAAAGCCAGAGGAATCAATAACCAGCTTCAGTAAATAGGACAAATACTGGATGCTCCAATTATATAGATAACAACCGTGAGCTATTCAACATATGCACAGTTTTAGTGGATTGTTATTTAGGATAAGATTGCTAGCAGTTCTCTCTTGGTTGCTTCTTCCACTTCTATTTTCACTTTTTCCCTCCTTTTGGAACCAAACACGCAACATAGTATATGAAAAGAAAATTTATTCACAGCTCGCATTGATGAAAAATGGGTCATAGTGGAACCACATGGCAGATAAGTGACTACTGTATCATTTAAACCAATCAGAGTGCACTTTACCAAAAAAAATAGCTTTGTAAATTCTGTTTTAATTATTTCCATAAGTTGGCTCTAAAAGTGGTTGTTCTTGCCATATCTACCATAAGAGCATAGAAAACGTTCATCAGACTCAAATATGAGCCACAGGATTTACCAGCCTCACTAGCATATCCAAAAAAATCCGTGTCTCCGTTTTCTTCAGTGGACAGGCCTAGACTATAGCGCACTAAACACTGGCTATTAACTTTTCTATCCCCTTCGCTTCTCTATTCTACCCTAATTGTTTGTGACTATTTCCAATTCACAATAAAAAAAGTACAAATAGACAAAATTTAGAGCCTCAATGCCATAAAAAAACCTAATAAAAAATTCTTTTACAGACTAATTTTACCAAATGGTTTCACGTGGAACCCAGTGAATTACTACTCTGAGAAATCATCGAAACTAGAACATTTGAGACACATTTACAGTCAATTCAACTAAACCTGAATCCTTCCACAATAGGGTTGGCCACGTGGATCATTTTCTTTCATTCCATCTTTTCTGGACCAAGCTTTCTGTAAGTTATTGGGGTACCAATACCTTTTACCAATCCAGATTCCAGTCCCTGTTCACTGTTTGCCTCAAACCAGTCAACCAATCACCCTTTCTCATTGCACAGGACATCTCAAACCACCTAAGATGATAATGCATGCAAAATTGCAAATTTATCTCATGTAAACAAATCCCAGGATAAACTCTTGGCAGGGATGCTTCACAAACTCACAATTTTCATGCATCATATCAAATGACATCCATTTTCACGAAACTAAGGATACTTTGACTGCCCAGCCTACTTAAGTCTGTTACCATTTTAAGGTGCCTCCATGCTAAAATGACCAATGGAAAACCTCAATAATAGGTGGAGTATTACCTTTCCATCTCGGAACTTTTCAAGAATGCTGTTCATGATCTTTCGGGACATATTCTTCACTCCAGAGTGAACCCCGACAAGAAAATCACACTTCCAAGAAGTTAAAAGCTTGAGATTTTGTAGGATACATGCTAGGGATCTTGCAGTAACAATCCTATTTACAAAAACTATACATTTCATATTTGGTTGCAATCTGGAAGAGGAAAAATAAAGAATTGTTATAATAGGAATAATAGAGAATAAAAAAACAAATCAAGCAAAGATGAATCAAGATTATTGTGTTTATGCATAATCACCATCATCAAGCTCTGTGGTTACCAAGTATTTATTAGAATCAATTTTCACTGCTCTACAGTAATGGATGTTTGAATTAAAAATGTACCCGGCAACTAAATTGCTTAGCAACTTATTGTTTACCATATAGTCTCCAATGTGAAGGCTGTGTCTGTAAGTGGCTGCATGACCAAGATATATAATAAGGATGAACAAGTGCGTGGATATATTTTGTTCGTCTCATAGTGGTTACAGATATCCTTGGCCCAGCTTATGTGTCAGCCAAGAGAAGCTCACCTCCCAGACTACAGATTCAGGTATAAATTCCTTGGTATTAGCACCAAGGGTTGAACTCGTGATAAGCATGGCCAGCGTTGGGTTTTATACATACACATACCGATCAACTATGCAATAACCACGAACCTAACCAAGTTGCAAGAAAGGAGTAGGTTTGAAGGAAACCAACACCAATAATTATACAAATCTTTCAGCATAATGTGCCGCGCAATTTTTGCAAAAAGAAATGTTCAAGCGCATCATTACCAACCTGAATGTTGATAGAATTCCAATAAGGCGTAAAAGCTTCTCGGAGAAAAATGGCTCCTTTAAAACTTCTTCACGTGATATATCAGATACAATACCATCTACAAAAGTGGGGAAAAGGATCTATACAAAATTAAAATCCACTTATTTGCACCTTGAGATTTGTTTACACTACCAAATAAATAATAAAGAAAAGAACAAAATGTTAAAAATCATATTTCTGAAATCAATTCTTAACGCCAGAATTCTGCATCCAGTAAGTGAGGAAACAAAATCAAAGATAACTTGAACCATAGCATAGAATTATGTTCTAACACTCCTAAAATCTGAAGAGAACAGACAGGATGGAGTGAAATTTGGACTTCTAGGGGTTTGAATCTGGTTAGCTAAAGATACCTCTTGTGCAATTATTGGTAAAGATGCTTGAGGCTTGATTTAGATATCTGCCATGCACATGATCAACACTTACATGCCCCACTGCTTCTATCATTGCATTCCTCTCACAGTGATCACCTCCCAAAAGGATTTGGCAAACCTTCAGCATAATAATTGAAAATAAGAAATAACAACTACATTAGAACTTAAGATAACAATTACTTCTTATATATTAGTAACAAAAATAGTAAAGAGCAGGTGGATGCAATAAGAACTGACTTGCAATGCTCCCCAGACGCCAAGACTTTTCAAACAAAACATGATATTTTCATGCATTCTGATGAGTGATTTTTTGGTGCTTCGAAGAGATTGGACATTTTTATGATCCCCAGCCTTCATCCCAATTTCTGATAAACACTGCAGTCATCACAAATAGTGGTAAGCCACAAAGAAAAATAGAACTCAAGACAAAAAGCACAAGCAGTACCAATTTACCTGAAGTTTGACCCCTTCAAGTTCATTATAATAGGACATAAAGGAACCAGATGTGCTGTTTGCAACAGGGCCATACAGATACACTTTAACCACAGGCGTTGCTACAAACCGTTCCAACTGTTCCTCATCTTCAACAGAATAAACCTATAATTGGGAGTGGGAGAAAAACATGCTATCCATCAGTTAACATAGTAGATTGTAGAAGGATAAAAAATGAAGGAAGTACTGATGTTTGGCATCATAAAGCCTCAAAATATTCCGATTCTTAGAATTCTTTGGTACCACTTTTCCACAGGTGGACCTATGCACAAGTTAGTGTGGTAATCGACCACGTGTGCAACATTTGTCATGTCCCAGGCATTAATATTATTGATGATACAAGACATATATGAGCGAAAACATCTAGGTATGTTCCCTTGTTCTGTCAACCTTGCATAAGCTATTGACCGCCTTCATGTGAGTTACTTGAAAGATGAGAAACTTTAGGCTGAAGTACCGTCATAAGAAGATTTTGATTGGGAACAAATTGTTTTCATGTACCTTCACCAAGGAGGCCTAAGCGTAAGGTAGTCAACATATTTCAAGACAGCAACCTATTAAAGGGACTAGGATCAAGAAAGCAATATCCTCAACACATTTCTATTACTACCTTACGCATCCTGTTCTCTCTAAGCAAAATAGACATTTCTTTGAGGCCATAAAATCTAACCAAATGCAGATTATAAACAAAAGTTTTGCCACTGACTATTTCAAGACAATGAAAGGCATGCATCTCACAAACTAAATAATATATACCCCTGTTTCAAAACACTACCTTAGCATCAAGTATATTTTCAAGACTGTTGATGCATTTTGGCAAATTTTCTTGACTAGAAGCACCTGCAAGATAGCATGTGAACAAGAATAAAGGAGAAAAATCAACTGAAAAAAATCTGACAGTGAAGACTATAAATCTGAGCACAAAACTGTAACAACTGTCAAACAATATATGTATTTTACTTGTAAAATTTCAGATATAGTCTATACAAATATAAATACCAGCCACTGAAGATTGTAAAAGTCTTCCTTGATCAAGCATTTTTAGGAATTCCAAACAAGTTTACTTGATCAAATTCTTTATAATCTATTGGTTGTTTAATGCAGTTCTCTGAATGCAGTAAATAGAAGGATTAAATTTCAAATTCTTATTTCCCTTACCACTTGACCACAACCAATGTTGGTACATCATATTTTAAATATCTGACTCTATCAATCATAAAATTAAATAGAGTGTGTAGTCAAATTTAACAGCAAACCACATATCAGGTTGAACCACGACAAGTGTGGCATATGACAACTTTTCTTGTCAATGGTAGACGACTAGACGTAGACCTTCTAAAAATAGTTAACTCCAGAATAGCCTTGATTAATTACTTTTGTTGCTTAGTGTACGCCACTCTGGTGATACCTATTTAAAGCATTGTAGTACTTTGTCGATTTTCAGACTGACATTATATATTTGAAAGATAATATCATAATAGTCTGTTTAATACAAGATACTTCTCATGGGAAGGGGATCATATTTGTTATTTTAGAATACGATGTCCACCCATACTTAATACACTGTTGCACATCTTTTCTGTTACTAACCTAAGGTCATGCAGACACATATTCAAAATTATGAGGCATACTAATTTCAATGCGTGCTGATGATATGGAAGGTAAGACAAAAATGAAAGAGAATTGAATAATTCAAACTACACAAGGAAGAGTCCAAGTTGTAGCCAAATGGGATTCTTTTTAATGTTGATTTATTTTTACTTTCATATTTATGGCAGAATAATCTATCATAGTCACTTAGACTAGAAGGCCCTGTTTTATTTTGCTTCACTAGATTAGTTTAGCATTTTATGGTATCACCCATTTAAACAATTGTAATAGTTTGCTTGTAATCTCTTTTTGACTAATTTCTCACAACTATTTTTGACAAAATACTTTTTCATCATTTAATTTCTCTCAACTATTTTTAATCCTCTCTCCAGCATATGTAAACAGTTTACCTTTTGATTTGCAAGCACAATTGGGCATCTAATTTCACATTACTCACTGTTATAGTCATACAACAAAAAAATAAGTTATGTAACATGAATCTAGAAGAAACTAAAAAAAATTGAGCTCCCACAAGGAATACAAGAGACAAATTGTTCCAATCCTCACACGAGGTTCAATATATTCATTAAATTAACAACTGGAGATGCTAGACATCAGTAGTAGGCATAGGAACAGATAGGCATGCAAATGGGGAAAAAAGAACATTACAGATAGGCATACATATATATACATACATTACCTTTCCCGACAACTGGAGATGCTGTCATGCCAAATATTCGGGGATTTTTCCCATTGTTAGGCTTGTAGAAGACCTAAGGCATAGCAAAGAAGATTGATTAAATCCTCCAACAATGATAAAATAGTATCTTCTCACATTTATATATTTCCTATGTACCGAATATAATGTATATTTAGATATATAATTCTGCAGCCATTTACTTTCATGATTTGTGCATAAGGGTGACTGCTTTGGACTTGAGCATGATGACACTCGTCAAATATCAAAAGAGTGATTAACTCCATCTTGATAATGCTGTGACTCAAGCCATGCAGTAGAACCTGAGGTGTCATGACTAGAACCTGCACAAAGGTACAAAGAACGGAAGTTTCATCCCATATAGCTGTTGCATCAACGGTTCAACAGAAAGAGACAGATACATGGGTTTGGGCAAGGCTGACCGTGAAAAAATTAAAAGAAAAATAAAAATGAAAACTTGCTTCTCTCCTTAAGCTAGTCTAAGTGATGAAATTCTGAGTTTAACAAACCATAATAAAGAGTGATGTTTTTCAACAAACCTAAGAAAATAGTTTCAATCAGATAAAAAAAATCTGTGTCAAATCTTGAACTTGAAGAACTACATAGTGCATACCTCAGAACAATATACTTTTAGAAGCCATATGTACAAGGAAAACTTCAAACCACGCAGGGAGCAAATAATTCAATCCTTAACCAGTATAAATACCTCATGTTGTTCGATCTCTTTTTCCCACCCAGAGAGGCTCTTCAAGTGCTTGGGGCTCCCACAATGGATCACAACCTTGAAATCAGTCGACTCCTCTATAACCTTGGCTTGCTGTGAGAATAGTACCAATTTTATTTAAGAACATGCATGATGGCAAGCAATGACTGGTTCTACATACGTCACAATAATCAAAATTTAAATTCTACCCGAATTATTCATTTCAGCTACAAAGAATAAACAAGTACATAAAGTTTACATAAAAATATATCATGCTTGCGAATGTAGAGAATTACACGGCATGCATTCATTTTAACTGTGAACAAGATGCCTAAAGAAGAGCGCTACCTCCTGCTCCTTTGCAGTAAGCACATAGATAACGACTGAAACAGTATAAATTAGCAGGATAGTTCACTAAAAGACAAACCATTGCATTTCACTCACTTACACTAATAACACTGTTTAAATACAAGAAAAACAAATGCATTACACTTCATAAAATTTCAAATTCAAATAAAATGCAGAGAAATGCATTACTCTCTTTGGAGTCAGCTTAACGACTCGTAAGCACCTTGCACCTCTAACTCTAAATAGATGGATCCACAAGAATTCAATTAGGTTAGGTTGATAGTAAAATAATAGAACCATGGTAGCATTCCAGTCTAATGGGCATAAGAAATTCACCTTCACTTTTGTTATTCATCGATTGTTTAACATTCCTCTTAAACAAAAATCAACCATAAGACTAGACCCATTTACAACTGAAACAAAATGCACAAAGGCATACTCATCAAATGACGCCTAGTATACTGATAATTGACCCAATAAGCTGCAGAACTTATTGTCAAAAAAATTGAATAAGAATACAGGAAGAAATCGAGAAGACAAAAGAACACCTTACCTGGTGAACCAACGCAACTGTAGGTGCAAGAAAGATGCACACGCTCCTCTGAGGTTCTCTTATCAAGTGACCCAACTCATATATAAGCAGCACAGCTATATGTGTCTTCCCGCATCCTGTTCCCAAATACACAATAATGTTCTCCTCCATAGCTTTCTTGCATAGCTCCAATTGATACCTAAAACAAAAAGGCAAACAAATTTGTCCCCGTACTCACATGAATTACTTGAATATACAATTCCTCCACGTCAAAAACCAGAAATGAAATAAACACGACTATTTGCTCAGAAAAATAAAACACAGCAACTGACCTAGATATATAAAATTCAACCAATGCAGCTGTTAACTAAACCCACCAAAAGGCTCCAAAATTAAAAACACAATTCTCTGTTTTCTACATTTTCTCGAGAACCAAAGAGAAATCCACTTCCTACAACCATTTATTGCACACAAAAAAACTTACACAAAACAACAAAGCAGCCAAGCCCCACATGAGAAAACCAAAAAACTACTCTGGCAAAAAAATTAACCTTTAAATAAAATAAATAACACAAAGCAGCTAAACAAGGTAACGGGCATACGCTCTCGCCATTTTCCTGGGATCTTTCTCAGCTTTTTGAGGAACGATCACGGAGGTGGAAGTAGCACAGGCGCTGGAGCTCCCAAAGGAGAGAGCATCAGCGACTTCACCGTCCGGTGGCATGGCGCAATGCAGAGGCGCGTGAAGCAGGCGAGAAGTACGAGATGGGTTGTTGCGGTCGTTTTAGCTGGTATCGTTGCTTTGATCGCGGGTGCGCAAAGTACCAGCAGCGTCCAGGTTTTAGCAGAATCAGGAGAAACAGCAGGGAGAAGAGAGTTGTACCGTTTCCTTTCTTGGTCAGCTAAAAAACATATTATATATTTTTATTTATAAGGAAGAATTAAGAATTAAGAAAGCGGGGCAGACTACTTTGGCGACGGGTTACTTAAGTTAAGTATCCACGGCGGGTCAAGTTAAGTATCCACGCCGGGTCAAAGTCATGGGAAGTCAATGGAATATAATCTGTTTTTTCTAACTTCTTAATTCAATCAATACGTGTCTAACGTTTGCCGCTTTATTTTAGTTAGTCATTAATACTATTTCGTATTGATATATTATTAATGTTAATTTTTACCGTCAGAAAAGATTAGTAAAATATAACAAAAATAGAATTTTACGGTGTTATTTACTTTACTTTATATTATTTTCATTAATCTTAATTTTTAAATAAATAAAAAAGACTTAATAGAATATAAAATTATTAG
>NBIL01012696.1:0-12488 GCA_002752925.1 Viola pubescens var. scabriuscula
AAGTGTATATAGACACATGCAAGCGTGAGGGAGAGAAGCAAAAATAAGACCCCTGTCCTGCCCCTTTTTCCACGTCAAAGGCCATATTTCTACATCACTGTGGTTATCTTGTGCCTTAAAAGAGTTAGTCAATTTCACCCCTTTTTCAATTTTTCTAGAGGTCACTTTGACATCCTAGAATATTGTACACATCTGTTTGATTTTTCCACGTATTGATATTTGATATCTAGGTTAGCAGTACCAAAAACAAAACAAAAAAACTTATCCATATTTGGAAAGAAAAAGAACCAATTGTTACATGAAAGTGGGAAACTACAGAATATTCATTGATGATTGATATACCTGTAAATTGCTCCTTATTGCTAGCTTGAACAAATTGGAATTCTTTACAATATTAGAACGTCTCCTAGTAAGCTCCCCTTCATCAAGAGTATCATGCAAAAGAAAGAGGTGACGGCTGACCGCAAATTTGAGAAAAGCATCACCAAGTATTTCGAGACTTTCAAGAGAAAAACGCTCCTGGCATCTTTCTGTGGTAAGAGCTTCTAGAATCTATAGTATAAACGAGCAACTGTTAGCGGCAAGAAGGTTGCGATTGTTGCAATAACAAAAGTCACCAGCATAATTTTACTAATTAAATGGCCATCTTAATGCAAGGCCATTGCTTACCAAAATGTATATGGAACATTATATCTTGCAAAGTAAGTCTTACCCTAAGAGCAGGAACTTCAGCTGCCTCTGAGAAAGAAGCAGATAGTAAGCCCTTCAGTTCAATGGCTACAAGCAAGTTTTCCAATCGATGCATAACTGAGGGCAGAAGAGAAATTGAACTCCCAATATCTTTAGAGAAACCCTTTATCTTCAACTCGCAGAGCTCCGGGACCAAATCAATAAAGAACTCATCCAGATCATGTGATTCTGTTTTTGACATAAACTGGTTTATACACAAAAACTAAGAGAGAAAGCAATAACAAATTAATAAAATCCATATGCCATCTTAGAAAGAGTTAGGAATTCTAGGGAGCAGAGGAATTGCATTTGGTCATTGGCTCAAGTCAGGGGTTTAGTCTGCCAAATCCTAGGATTATTTCCTTGCTAAGAAAGTAAAACCTGCACCCTCACTCTACCCACCAGCATACCCTTACGAAACAGGAAGAAGACACGAAAGGGATTTTTTTTTAATATACTCTTTATTTTGCTAAGTGCTCAAGATTGCACTGGTTATGCTGGAGATACACATTGTCAAGTGCTTACTTTGTTTAGGTGTGTTTGTGTTCAAGTCCTTGAGCAGCATAAATATATTACTGGCTCAGCCATTTGCCTAGGTAAGTTGAGGAAATTTGTAAATGTGCCCCGTCATACTGTAGTGGCAGACATACTTTTTAGGGTACCATACTTCCATGAGAGCGATTGATAACCCTTATCTTCACTAGGTCAGTGTGCACTCAATGTACTAACAAACAATTTGTTAATTAAATTGAATGAGAGCATTAACATCACAACAAGTTCTAATATTAAAGGAAGTTTTGGGAAATTTTAAACTTTGGCCAAGGTAGGACATTTAGGGAGTTACAAGGGCAAATTTGCAAAGAAGATACCTTTTTTACTTTCCAGTTTTTCCAATCCCAGTTAAGTTTATTTCACAACAAAGCCATGTTTCCTTTTTTTCTTACTTTTCATGCTTTACTATTCATCTCCTAGACCTTTACAATTTATGTTATTTTCCTGTAAACTTATTCTATTAATTTCCAAGTCCTAGTAAAAGCAGTAAATTGCCACTTCTTTCATCTAGATTTCATATGTAAGTAACCTACAAGGTCACAACTCAACTATTATGCTCTCCAATTAAATACCACAAGGAGATATTAACCACTTTGTTGCATTTTCTCATGAAAACATTAAGTAATTTATAGACAGATCAACCGAATGAGCAACTTCAATACAAATGAATGGTGTTGCACTATACAAAAACAATCTTCTCTGCGTAAAGATCCATGTTGACAAATAATTGAGAGTTAAATTACTTAATTAGTAAACCGCAAAACTACATGTAACACCTACCAAAAGTGAATAACAACATGGGAGAAAAGAATGCATAAAAGTTACCTGTATCCTCTTGCCTTCGGCTGTGAAGCAAGTTGTGCAAGCAAAAGAGTGGTTTTGCACGTAGAAGAGGTTGTTCAGGGGATTTAAGTTGGATGTCATACCTAAATTAATAGTGCAGTTAGTTCTTCAATAGTAAGACCAGGATATATCACTAGGTTTTTCAAATTATGAATCAAGACTTCTCCTAATTCCTTATCAAAAAGGAAACTCCTTTGCTTGACAGTTACTTTACTACATTCAATAGATAGTTACCAACCAAGCTTCATAAGTTCAGAAACTAAATTATCAAATTGGATTTCCATCAGTTTTATTATTTGACAATTGAAGATTCAAGATGCTCAAGATCAATTAGGGAAAATCACATTTAAGCAAGCAATCGCAGAGAATATGAAAGCAATGAAAGAAACAACAACAATGGGGTGGTTTGGACCAGCAAATGTCCCCCCACATATCATTGTAAAGGGAACCCTGGTAGTTCTAGTGCTAGGGGAAGGTAATATCTAGCTTTTAAAGGAACTAGAATAGTTGATGTTATGGCAATCAGATTGAATTTCCAAGAAAAAGCAGTCACCTACGTTCTAATTAAGTGTTCCATATGGCTTGGACCGCTTGAACCTTTATGTGGACTGTGGCCGTTCTTTTCAGGAATGGTGTTTGTAACAAAGTAAAAAGTGTTCCTGTATCGGGCATACACTAAACTGTTCTCGATGTCACAGATGCTTTGGTAACCATTAGCCATTTGCAAATGAGGATCTGAAGAAAAGTATTTTGTGCCGATAGCATCCACTGGGTTCCGAAAAATAGGAGATGATAAACATCTTTTTACAGTCTCCCGATCTACTACCACTCTATTTTCATGACCATCCAAGATGGGAAGCAACAGGTAGAAGGTTGGGCATGATTCATAAACACCATTATTTCCCAAGAGAACAAATTCCTGAACAAGTTTCGATCGATCGAGGATGACCGTGAGGAACATCTCTTGAAAATTCATAGCCTGCACAATCTGTACATACAACCCATGAATACTTAGAGGTAGTTCAATGATCAAAGGAATCAACTACATAATTACTACTGTACCTCTTTTTTGGTAAATACTGAAATTCCTGATGGGACAAGCTTAGTGAACACTGATCTACCGCGAGCCAGATGAAGATCAAGCTCCATTCTCTCAGCCTCTTGAGGAAGAGGTACCTTGACAAACAGAGCAAACTTCTTGTAGATCCTGTCCTCAGGGACAGGAAAAAATTTAATATCATAAGAGTGCAAATAGACCAAATTTTCCAACAAAGTCCAGGATTCCTTGAGAGCAGTTGGAACCATCATCTCATGGAGTTCTCCTCTTGAATTTTCATCTACCAACAAGGAAAACAAAGGAAAAGGTTATGCAACTAACTTGACCAAAAAATATGGAAAGAAAGTTTTACTAGTGAGTTGCCACATATCAACCTATGGAGCTGTTAGAATCAGACATTGTGACCTCAGACTCAAGATCAGCATCTTGGCCTGGCAAAAGAAAATCATTCAATGCACCCAGTTTATGTAATTGTTCAATGGCTTTCAGACAAGCATCTTTTTTGGCAGCTTCCATGGAAGATTGTGGTGTACTGGCTACTTGATGTATTGGAGCATTGCACGGTAGGTTTACGAGGCAGACAGTTCCTCCTAAATCATCAAAATAATTGAACTTCGGCTTCGGGTCAAAGAACCTGGAAATACAAATCAATGATGACGGTATATCTATCATAAAACAACTAGAAATTAAAGGGGACTAAGAACTTACTCATCATGTGGGAGCTTTGCACAATAATGGTGCAATAAGGAGATGCTATACCCAGAACTGATGGAAGCACCAGATGCCTCTACTTTATATATGGGTTCCTCCTTGCTAGCAAATGTCTCTTTACAAGTTCTTGAAAAAATTTCCATATTCATTCGATTTTCATCCTTTTTAAAATTTTCTATTAAATCTACCTCCGTCTGGTTCCCACTGCAACAATAAGAACAGGATTCTGGTTTAAGCTTAAAAGACTAAGCAGCAGATGGATGGACATTCCTGGTTTAGAAGAGTACCTGTCCACCAAAAATACGTATTCAGACTGAGGCATTCTTGCACGACCTCTTGATTGTATAAAGCTAGAAACAGTTTCTGGAAGATCAAACCGTATCACAAGACAGCACGTCTGAATATCAAGCCCTTCTTCACCCACTTTAGTGGCAACCAACAAGTTCAACTGCAAATCAAGAAAGCCAGAGGAATCAATAACCAGCTTCAGTAAATAGGACAAATACTGGATGCTCCAATTATATAGATAACAACCGTGAGCTATTCAACATATGCACAGTTTTAGTGGATTGTTATTTAGGATAAGATTGCTAGCAGTTCTCTCTTGGTTGCTTCTTCCACTTCTATTTTCACTTTTTCCCTCCTTTTGGAACCAAACACGCAACATAGTATATGAAAAGAAAATTTATTCACAGCTCGCATTGATGAAAAATGGGTCATAGTGGAACCACATGGCAGATAAGTGACTACTGTATCATTTAAACCAATCAGAGTGCACTTTACCAAAAAAAATAGCTTTGTAAATTCTGTTTTAATTATTTCCATAAGTTGGCTCTAAAAGTGGTTGTTCTTGCCATATCTACCATAAGAGCATAGAAAACGTTCATCAGACTCAAATATGAGCCACAGGATTTACCAGCCTCACTAGCATATCCAAAAAAATCCGTGTCTCCGTTTTCTTCAGTGGACAGGCCTAGACTATAGCGCACTAAACACTGGCTATTAACTTTTCTATCCCCTTCGCTTCTCTATTCTACCCTAATTGTTTGTGACTATTTCCAATTCACAATAAAAAAAGTACAAATAGACAAAATTTAGAGCCTCAATGCCATAAAAAAACCTAATAAAAAATTCTTTTACAGACTAATTTTACCAAATGGTTTCACGTGGAACCCAGTGAATTACTACTCTGAGAAATCATCGAAACTAGAACATTTGAGACACATTTACAGTCAATTCAACTAAACCTGAATCCTTCCACAATAGGGTTGGCCACGTGGATCATTTTCTTTCATTCCATCTTTTCTGGACCAAGCTTTCTGTAAGTTATTGGGGTACCAATACCTTTTACCAATCCAGATTCCAGTCCCTGTTCACTGTTTGCCTCAAACCAGTCAACCAATCACCCTTTCTCATTGCACAGGACATCTCAAACCACCTAAGATGATAATGCATGCAAAATTGCAAATTTATCTCATGTAAACAAATCCCAGGATAAACTCTTGGCAGGGATGCTTCACAAACTCACAATTTTCATGCATCATATCAAATGACATCCATTTTCACGAAACTAAGGATACTTTGACTGCCCAGCCTACTTAAGTCTGTTACCATTTTAAGGTGCCTCCATGCTAAAATGACCAATGGAAAACCTCAATAATAGGTGGAGTATTACCTTTCCATCTCGGAACTTTTCAAGAATGCTGTTCATGATCTTTCGGGACATATTCTTCACTCCAGAGTGAACCCCGACAAGAAAATCACACTTCCAAGAAGTTAAAAGCTTGAGATTTTGTAGGATACATGCTAGGGATCTTGCAGTAACAATCCTATTTACAAAAACTATACATTTCATATTTGGTTGCAATCTGGAAGAGGAAAAATAAAGAATTGTTATAATAGGAATAATAGAGAATAAAAAAACAAATCAAGCAAAGATGAATCAAGATTATTGTGTTTATGCATAATCACCATCATCAAGCTCTGTGGTTACCAAGTATTTATTAGAATCAATTTTCACTGCTCTACAGTAATGGATGTTTGAATTAAAAATGTACCCGGCAACTAAATTGCTTAGCAACTTATTGTTTACCATATAGTCTCCAATGTGAAGGCTGTGTCTGTAAGTGGCTGCATGACCAAGATATATAATAAGGATGAACAAGTGCGTGGATATATTTTGTTCGTCTCATAGTGGTTACAGATATCCTTGGCCCAGCTTATGTGTCAGCCAAGAGAAGCTCACCTCCCAGACTACAGATTCAGGTATAAATTCCTTGGTATTAGCACCAAGGGTTGAACTCGTGATAAGCATGGCCAGCGTTGGGTTTTATACATACACATACCGATCAACTATGCAATAACCACGAACCTAACCAAGTTGCAAGAAAGGAGTAGGTTTGAAGGAAACCAACACCAATAATTATACAAATCTTTCAGCATAATGTGCCGCGCAATTTTTGCAAAAAGAAATGTTCAAGCGCATCATTACCAACCTGAATGTTGATAGAATTCCAATAAGGCGTAAAAGCTTCTCGGAGAAAAATGGCTCCTTTAAAACTTCTTCACGTGATATATCAGATACAATACCATCTACAAAAGTGGGGAAAAGGATCTATACAAAATTAAAATCCACTTATTTGCACCTTGAGATTTGTTTACACTACCAAATAAATAATAAAGAAAAGAACAAAATGTTAAAAATCATATTTCTGAAATCAATTCTTAACGCCAGAATTCTGCATCCAGTAAGTGAGGAAACAAAATCAAAGATAACTTGAACCATAGCATAGAATTATGTTCTAACACTCCTAAAATCTGAAGAGAACAGACAGGATGGAGTGAAATTTGGACTTCTAGGGGTTTGAATCTGGTTAGCTAAAGATACCTCTTGTGCAATTATTGGTAAAGATGCTTGAGGCTTGATTTAGATATCTGCCATGCACATGATCAACACTTACATGCCCCACTGCTTCTATCATTGCATTCCTCTCACAGTGATCACCTCCCAAAAGGATTTGGCAAACCTTCAGCATAATAATTGAAAATAAGAAATAACAACTACATTAGAACTTAAGATAACAATTACTTCTTATATATTAGTAACAAAAATAGTAAAGAGCAGGTGGATGCAATAAGAACTGACTTGCAATGCTCCCCAGACGCCAAGACTTTTCAAACAAAACATGATATTTTCATGCATTCTGATGAGTGATTTTTTGGTGCTTCGAAGAGATTGGACATTTTTATGATCCCCAGCCTTCATCCCAATTTCTGATAAACACTGCAGTCATCACAAATAGTGGTAAGCCACAAAGAAAAATAGAACTCAAGACAAAAAGCACAAGCAGTACCAATTTACCTGAAGTTTGACCCCTTCAAGTTCATTATAATAGGACATAAAGGAACCAGATGTGCTGTTTGCAACAGGGCCATACAGATACACTTTAACCACAGGCGTTGCTACAAACCGTTCCAACTGTTCCTCATCTTCAACAGAATAAACCTATAATTGGGAGTGGGAGAAAAACATGCTATCCATCAGTTAACATAGTAGATTGTAGAAGGATAAAAAATGAAGGAAGTACTGATGTTTGGCATCATAAAGCCTCAAAATATTCCGATTCTTAGAATTCTTTGGTACCACTTTTCCACAGGTGGACCTATGCACAAGTTAGTGTGGTAATCGACCACGTGTGCAACATTTGTCATGTCCCAGGCATTAATATTATTGATGATACAAGACATATATGAGCGAAAACATCTAGGTATGTTCCCTTGTTCTGTCAACCTTGCATAAGCTATTGACCGCCTTCATGTGAGTTACTTGAAAGATGAGAAACTTTAGGCTGAAGTACCGTCATAAGAAGATTTTGATTGGGAACAAATTGTTTTCATGTACCTTCACCAAGGAGGCCTAAGCGTAAGGTAGTCAACATATTTCAAGACAGCAACCTATTAAAGGGACTAGGATCAAGAAAGCAATATCCTCAACACATTTCTATTACTACCTTACGCATCCTGTTCTCTCTAAGCAAAATAGACATTTCTTTGAGGCCATAAAATCTAACCAAATGCAGATTATAAACAAAAGTTTTGCCACTGACTATTTCAAGACAATGAAAGGCATGCATCTCACAAACTAAATAATATATACCCCTGTTTCAAAACACTACCTTAGCATCAAGTATATTTTCAAGACTGTTGATGCATTTTGGCAAATTTTCTTGACTAGAAGCACCTGCAAGATAGCATGTGAACAAGAATAAAGGAGAAAAATCAACTGAAAAAAATCTGACAGTGAAGACTATAAATCTGAGCACAAAACTGTAACAACTGTCAAACAATATATGTATTTTACTTGTAAAATTTCAGATATAGTCTATACAAATATAAATACCAGCCACTGAAGATTGTAAAAGTCTTCCTTGATCAAGCATTTTTAGGAATTCCAAACAAGTTTACTTGATCAAATTCTTTATAATCTATTGGTTGTTTAATGCAGTTCTCTGAATGCAGTAAATAGAAGGATTAAATTTCAAATTCTTATTTCCCTTACCACTTGACCACAACCAATGTTGGTACATCATATTTTAAATATCTGACTCTATCAATCATAAAATTAAATAGAGTGTGTAGTCAAATTTAACAGCAAACCACATATCAGGTTGAACCACGACAAGTGTGGCATATGACAACTTTTCTTGTCAATGGTAGACGACTAGACGTAGACCTTCTAAAAATAGTTAACTCCAGAATAGCCTTGATTAATTACTTTTGTTGCTTAGTGTACGCCACTCTGGTGATACCTATTTAAAGCATTGTAGTACTTTGTCGATTTTCAGACTGACATTATATATTTGAAAGATAATATCATAATAGTCTGTTTAATACAAGATACTTCTCATGGGAAGGGGATCATATTTGTTATTTTAGAATACGATGTCCACCCATACTTAATACACTGTTGCACATCTTTTCTGTTACTAACCTAAGGTCATGCAGACACATATTCAAAATTATGAGGCATACTAATTTCAATGCGTGCTGATGATATGGAAGGTAAGACAAAAATGAAAGAGAATTGAATAATTCAAACTACACAAGGAAGAGTCCAAGTTGTAGCCAAATGGGATTCTTTTTAATGTTGATTTATTTTTACTTTCATATTTATGGCAGAATAATCTATCATAGTCACTTAGACTAGAAGGCCCTGTTTTATTTTGCTTCACTAGATTAGTTTAGCATTTTATGGTATCACCCATTTAAACAATTGTAATAGTTTGCTTGTAATCTCTTTTTGACTAATTTCTCACAACTATTTTTGACAAAATACTTTTTCATCATTTAATTTCTCTCAACTATTTTTAATCCTCTCTCCAGCATATGTAAACAGTTTACCTTTTGATTTGCAAGCACAATTGGGCATCTAATTTCACATTACTCACTGTTATAGTCATACAACAAAAAAATAAGTTATGTAACATGAATCTAGAAGAAACTAAAAAAAATTGAGCTCCCACAAGGAATACAAGAGACAAATTGTTCCAATCCTCACACGAGGTTCAATATATTCATTAAATTAACAACTGGAGATGCTAGACATCAGTAGTAGGCATAGGAACAGATAGGCATGCAAATGGGGAAAAAAGAACATTACAGATAGGCATACATATATATACATACATTACCTTTCCCGACAACTGGAGATGCTGTCATGCCAAATATTCGGGGATTTTTCCCATTGTTAGGCTTGTAGAAGACCTAAGGCATAGCAAAGAAGATTGATTAAATCCTCCAACAATGATAAAATAGTATCTTCTCACATTTATATATTTCCTATGTACCGAATATAATGTATATTTAGATATATAATTCTGCAGCCATTTACTTTCATGATTTGTGCATAAGGGTGACTGCTTTGGACTTGAGCATGATGACACTCGTCAAATATCAAAAGAGTGATTAACTCCATCTTGATAATGCTGTGACTCAAGCCATGCAGTAGAACCTGAGGTGTCATGACTAGAACCTGCACAAAGGTACAAAGAACGGAAGTTTCATCCCATATAGCTGTTGCATCAACGGTTCAACAGAAAGAGACAGATACATGGGTTTGGGCAAGGCTGACCGTGAAAAAATTAAAAGAAAAATAAAAATGAAAACTTGCTTCTCTCCTTAAGCTAGTCTAAGTGATGAAATTCTGAGTTTAACAAACCATAATAAAGAGTGATGTTTTTCAACAAACCTAAGAAAATAGTTTCAATCAGATAAAAAAAATCTGTGTCAAATCTTGAACTTGAAGAACTACATAGTGCATACCTCAGAACAATATACTTTTAGAAGCCATATGTACAAGGAAAACTTCAAACCACGCAGGGAGCAAATAATTCAATCCTTAACCAGTATAAATACCTCATGTTGTTCGATCTCTTTTTCCCACCCAGAGAGGCTCTTCAAGTGCTTGGGGCTCCCACAATGGATCACAACCTTGAAATCAGTCGACTCCTCTATAACCTTGGCTTGCTGTGAGAATAGTACCAATTTTATTTAAGAACATGCATGATGGCAAGCAATGACTGGTTCTACATACGTCACAATAATCAAAATTTAAATTCTACCCGAATTATTCATTTCAGCTACAAAGAATAAACAAGTACATAAAGTTTACATAAAAATATATCATGCTTGCGAATGTAGAGAATTACACGGCATGCATTCATTTTAACTGTGAACAAGATGCCTAAAGAAGAGCGCTACCTCCTGCTCCTTTGCAGTAAGCACATAGATAACGACTGAAACAGTATAAATTAGCAGGATAGTTCACTAAAAGACAAACCATTGCATTTCACTCACTTACACTAATAACACTGTTTAAATACAAGAAAAACAAATGCATTACACTTCATAAAATTTCAAATTCAAATAAAATGCAGAGAAATGCATTACTCTCTTTGGAGTCAGCTTAACGACTCGTAAGCACCTTGCACCTCTAACTCTAAATAGATGGATCCACAAGAATTCAATTAGGTTAGGTTGATAGTAAAATAATAGAACCATGGTAGCATTCCAGTCTAATGGGCATAAGAAATTCACCTTCACTTTTGTTATTCATCGATTGTTTAACATTCCTCTTAAACAAAAATCAACCATAAGACTAGACCCATTTACAACTGAAACAAAATGCACAAAGGCATACTCATCAAATGACGCCTAGTATACTGATAATTGACCCAATAAGCTGCAGAACTTATTGTCAAAAAAATTGAATAAGAATACAGGAAGAAATCGAGAAGACAAAAGAACACCTTACCTGGTGAACCAACGCAACTGTAGGTGCAAGAAAGATGCACACGCTCCTCTGAGGTTCTCTTATCAAGTGACCCAACTCATATATAAGCAGCACAGCTATATGTGTCTTCCCGCATCCTGTTCCCAAATACACAATAATGTTCTCCTCCATAGCTTTCTTGCATAGCTCCAATTGATACCTAAAACAAAAAGGCAAACAAATTTGTCCCCGTACTCACATGAATTACTTGAATATACAATTCCTCCACGTCAAAAACCAGAAATGAAATAAACACGACTATTTGCTCAGAAAAATAAAACACAGCAACTGACCTAGATATATAAAATTCAACCAATGCAGCTGTTAACTAAACCCACCAAAAGGCTCCAAAATTAAAAACACAATTCTCTGTTTTCTACATTTTCTCGAGAACCAAAGAGAAATCCACTTCCTACAACCATTTATTGCACACAAAAAAACTTACACAAAACAACAAAGCAGCCAAGCCCCACATGAGAAAACCAAAAAACTACTCTGGCAAAAAAATTAACCTTTAAATAAAATAAATAACACAAAGCAGCTAAACAAGGTAACGGGCATACGCTCTCGCCATTTTCCTGGGATCTTTCTCAGCTTTTTGAGGAACGATCACGGAGGTGGAAGTAGCACAGGCGCTGGAGCTCCCAAAGGAGAGAGCATCAGCGACTTCACCGTCCGGTGGCATGGCGCAATGCAGAGGCGCGTGAAGCAGGCGAGAAGTACGAGATGGGTTGTTGCGGTCGTTTTAGCTGGTATCGTTGCTTTGATCGCGGGTGCGCAAAGTACCAGCAGCGTCCAGGTTTTAGCAGAATCAGGAGAAACAGCAGGGAGAAGAGAGTTGTACCGTTTCCTTTCTTGGTCAGCTAAAAAACATATTATATATTTTTATTTATAAGGAAGAATTAAGAATTAAGAAAGCGGGGCAGACTACTTTGGCGACGGGTTACTTAAGTTAAGTATCCACGGCGGGTCAAGTTAAGTATCCACGCCGGGTCAAAGTCATGGGAAGTCAATGGAATATAATCTGTTTTTTCTAACTTCTTAATTCAATCAATACGTGTCTAACGTTTGCCGCTTTATTTTAGTTAGTCATTAATACTATTTCGTATTGATATATTATTAATGTTAATTTTTACCGTCAGAAAAGATTAGTAAAATATAACAAAAATAGAATTTTACGGTGTTATTTACTTTACTTTATATTATTTTCATTAATCTTAATTTTTAAATAAATAAAAAAGACTTAATAGAATATAAAATTATTAG